>CATIWK010098169.1:0-45488 GCA_949634005.1 Mallotus japonicus
ATAAAAAATAATAAGAAAAAAGGAAAAAATTAAAACACAGAGAAAAATGAATAAAGAGAATAAAAATAAAAAAGAAAGAAAAAATAAAAATAAAGTAAAAAGAAGAATGGTGCATTTCCGTAAATAAAAGTGATAAAAAAAATAAAAAATAAAAGCTTAGGGTATTTTGGTTAATAAATTAAAAAAATTTGCATAAAAATCTCAACCAAATTAGAGGTACATACGCATTTTCATGATACCAATTTTGTTTCCTAAAAAAGAGCCTGTCCTTTTTAGACACATGATAATTAGCTGAATATCTAAAGTTGGATAAATAATTAATTATTCCTCGCATAGGAAAACAAATTTAATTTAGCATCTATACTTCCAAAGGATACTATTTTTACATATATTTACACAACTGCGGTCTACATTACAACAATTTTGTTATGATCAACATGGTGACATGACATGTGCAACCTTACCCACTAATCATCTACCACTTACATAATCAAAATATATATATATATATATATAAAGAAAACAAAAAAAAAAATTAGAGAAGGAAAAAATCTGATGACCAGCTCTGCCCGAGCATCAGTGATACCAAGCTACCAACTACATTGACTTTTGTGGAATGAACCTGCCTTTTCCTACACAAAGAGGTCAGAAGTCTGATTTCATTAGCTTTGCTCGTGGTTTTATATTGATACTATCATAAGGCTTCGCCTGTTCGACATGGACATAATCCTTTGTTTTAAGAACCTGAAAAATTATACAAAAGTTAATTTGTCAAACACGTAGACGCGCGCACACAAGCAACTCGGAAAGGGGTATAAATTATGCAGACATGGAGGATTGAATATAAAAAGTCGGACCGTCCTCCAGATTTAAAAAGAAATGGCAAAATAAATTCTTCATCCAAATTTTATCTGCATCTCAGTTACTCCTCCATGGTTAAGAGGAGCATAATCTTTTCACTAAGATTTCCACAACTCACACAATGCCCCTTTCATCAATAAGGACAATTCCTTCCGATTTCGAGAATCTCATAAAATTTCAACTTCCACACGATAATTCTTATGTAGCTAACTTTTTTCAACCTACATTCTAGGGCCATATGCAAGTAGAGACTCCAAAAATGAGTGATTCTAACCAAGGTATGAGGAGCGTACCAAAGTTTCAAAGAACATTCTTGATGCTTCTTTGCGAGTTTTGCCTGTGAGTAGGTTGTCCATTAACAGAACCTTTCTTCCATGTTCTGCTTCCTTGTCAAATAAATTCTGAAGGTACTTGGCAACAGCTCTGCAAGAGAATGAATAATGATTAATCTAGTGCAGCCTTGACTTTTAGGGATAACTTAGTGCATCATAGAAAATCAGTTGTCATCCAAAAAACAATTAATTATTGAAATAACTAAATTTACTTTGATGGTAATTTCAAAAATAATACTAAGAGTGTATTTGGTTTAAATAAAAACTTTGTAAAATTCATTTGCAATTCTAACTTTTTAATTCTGTGGAATTGCTTCACAGTAAATCCATTCTTATTGATGAAACGTATTTGGTTCAAATAAATTTGAAATTCATTTGCAAATGAAATGAATTTCTTAATGGAATTGAACCAAACAAGGGGTAAAATTAGATGTATTATGATTATCCACAAATTATATATATATATATATATACACATACACACACATATATATTCCATTGTGAAAACAACATTAAATACTGGGATTTCCTGTCTGCCAAATAAAAAAAAAAAATTCTTATTATAAATACCTGGTGCGGGAAGACCACCCACTATTTTCCAGCAGGCGAGTATCTTCAGCATTTGGCAATCCTTCATCGTCATCTACATCTATTTCATCATCGTCTACATTCAAAAATTCTGCAAAAACACAAAGGGTTGTCAATCTAGCATGTCATTTGAGGGGCAAGCCTCATTTGCAACACTCCATAGGAGTAGCATTTAATCAGCACATGCATAAAACTTCCTTTTCCGTTATATATGGATCATTTCAGGTGGGGCACCTCAGTTAATTAGGTTAGAAGGAAACAAAAGAACAAAGAAACACAGCAAGATATGTAAACCTGTATCATTTGCAAATCCAACATCTTGAATATCCTGCGCCAAGCAAACTAAATAGTTAGGGCCATCTGAATATACAAATACATACATCACAATACAAATGAAATCAGAATCTACTTACATCACATTGTCCAGTAGTAACATGGTCAAGTTGAGCAATTTGTGGGTCCATGCTGTTTTGCTTCTCAATTAGTTGACCTACTGTATTGTCTCCATCACACATTGAAGTGCTCTTGAAATCCACATCAAGTCCTATCGAATATGCAGAATTTCTTTTAGCTTCTTCAACACATAAATAAGAGGTTTGGTCTTTGTCATCAATGTCCACAGAACCCCCACCCAGGCCACCGTCATCACTACGAAAACCATGCTTATCATTTTCAATCTCTTCAAAACCTTGGTCAATATTTACAGAACCAAAATTAATGCAGCCACCAGTTTCAGAAGACATATTAGCAAGAAAAGCATCTCCACCATCAGTAGGTGCAGAACCATCTGCTTGTTCATCTCCTCTGAATTCAACTGACGCACCAACTTTATTTTCTTCCAACAGAAGTTCTTCACCTGCAGCCAGCTTTGTTTCAGCTGCAACAATTTCCTCTGCACAATTGCCTGCAACTTCAGCACCATCAAGTCTTATATCATTTAAGCAAGCAATGTCCTCCATCCGTTGATTATCAATCTTATGAGATGGTGCAGTTGGAGTATCCACCAGCATATGTTCATCTGTACCCATTGTTTTGTCCATTATGGCTGACTGATCAACAGTACCAGATGGCATTTCAACAATATCTCCAGACATTGGTTCACTTTGGGATGTCTCAAACCCTAGAACTGAATGGTTTGTGGCAACAGCGATTTCAGCATTCCCTTTATCAATTTCCATTTCACTTGTCTGTCCCAAATGTTGATTTTCTGAAGTTCTACAATCAACTATGTCAGCAATAGCATTCATGTGCTCCTGATTATCAATACCATAAGATCCTAACAGGTCTTCAACCAGCTGATTATCTTTCTGCATGGGAACCCCAGATGTTTGTGCATCAACATCAGATCTGCAGCAAACAGTTTCCGTGCTTCCTTCCATTTCAGTATCTTGCATGAGAAGTTGCCTGCCAGAATGATCATTCACCACTTCCAAAGAAGCCATGTTATTATTATCATTTTCACAAACCCTGATTCCACTCAAATCAAATGCTTCACCATGCAAGCGCATCAGATCTGCTGACATACCTGAAAGACCAAACCATAGTTAGCTCTGTGACTTCATAAGCAGATGCATTATCTTCCATGTGAAGAACATGCGATGCAAAAAGGAAAAAAAAATTGTTGCCTTCAATCATCTGATGAAATTGCATTGGTTATGGGATTGAGAGACAATCACCATTACAAGCTGATGGAATACATACTTGGAATGGAAAACATATGCTACATATCAATATAAGAAAGATTCTTATATTGATATGCAGCATAACTTTTCCTTTCCAAGTCAGGAAATATACAAATATATGAAAACTGAAATGTTGTTTCTCAAAGTCTTAATATTGACTAAGTTCAGATCCATGTAAAGTAAATAGTCATGCCTAATGTCTTAAATTTAAGGTTTAAATTGCATAAAATCCTCTAATCACACTTCCACCCCAAAAAAAAAAAATCCCACCCAAAATAGCAGAGAAAACAGAATAATATCCTTTTAGCAAAGTCACAAATTAGGCAAAAACCAAGTTGAAAAATAGAAGCAGCTGATAAGCAAAATAAAGTAGGAGGCAAAAATAACTTTCAAAAATCAACACAATGAACTCACCAGTCACTACTGCTTCACTAAAAATTTCCTCTTCAAGAAATTGCCTCTGAATGATCAAAATTTCAGTTAGCGTGCAGGGTGCTTTTTTACGTAAGCGACGTATGTCTTCAGTGTTGGTCAACTGTTGACGTATAGTACTTGATAGGAAAATAAGAAAAGTCATCAGCATTTTACCACATGAGATAAAATCTAAGACACTCAAGAATATGGTAAATGAATGAACCTAGAGTGCCTAGATTGATTGGTTAGAAAAAACTAGCAATAGAAAATATTTCCAAGGATCCTGGAAGCCTAAAAATCTGGATCCTGTTTGGGTACTGCAGAGATACTTATCATAAGCAAATTACAAAGGGAAAAAATCAATTGAAGACTGGAGCCAAAGGCACAAAACAAAAAAAATATACCCTCTTCAGAGACATCCACAACAATGCATATTATATAGGGCTGTTTAAAATAAGTTTTCAGCGAGAATGAAAGGAGAAAAATATATAAACATTTTGCAAAGCATAAACATCTTTACAAGTTCAACAGAACATAAATATATTAAGTATTTTATCAAAGGGATGCAGTAGATTGAAACAATAAGAAAAGACATACTCGCCATGCAAGACCATCGAGTCATCCACAAGCACCTTCCTCTTCAATGCACTTGGTCTAGAAACAGACCGGGCACGCTTCATAGGTGGTACTTCAGGTGCAGGTGGAGTGGGCTTCATTTTCAAAACTGAAGATTTTCTACCAACTGAGACAACAAACAATCTGATCAGGTAAAAAATAATTTTTTTGAATGTCGACTGTATAGTGAAAATGGTCTTACATACTCCTGCATGTAAGGGAATCTCCTTTTCTTTTCTTTTCCTAAAAAACTGTTTCCTTATTGATCCATTCAAGGCAAACCATGCACATATGTAAAGTTGTCAAGAAAAAACTACATACCTAATATAGAAGATAACAAGTCATCATCATCAGGAATAGAATCCACAGTTCTTTTTGATCTAGTCACTCCAAATGATTCAACTGAGTTTAAACTTTGTACAGTTAATGAACTTTCTACAAAACTACGTTTTTTTCCAGAAATTTTGGTCCCAGCACCACTTTCATCACACTCTTTTTGAATTTCTTTGTCAGGTGTCTCAACTAACAAATCGTGTGGTTTATCAAGAAGTGGCTGGGGAAGTGAAAGCAACTTTTCAGGAGCAGGCAATTCAGAAGTTCGATCATCGTCTGCCAGAATTTCTCCATTTAAAGTTGGTTCAGATATCTGATTTCCCTCTGATTGCACACCATCAGTCACACAGCAGTCTTCACCTAAAAAGGCAAAATATTTAAGTATCAATCTACATTTCACATAACTAATTAACATCTAGCTACATTCATATAGCTTGCGGAACAAACCTTGCACCTTAGTGGAAGTTCCAGACGCATGGAAACCTTCCTCCCTTTGAAGTGTCTCCGATGGCAACTGTGCAACATCCACTGATTGTAAGTTAGAAGCAACCACAGAATTATTGACATCACCAGATAACGGATCAGGCTGGCTCAGATGGGAAACGCATGGCCTGAGAACACCTATGCAATTAGGTGTCACCTGCCCATTATTAAAATGGTTATTTAATGTTTCATGATCCTCCTGTCCCTGACAATCTTGCCCTTCAACATTAGTAAATTCCAGAGTGCCACACAATTCCGATGAATGGGCAGGAGTTGACACTACAGCTTTTCCATTTACTAATGTTTCTTGTAAGGATTCCTCAGAGTCTTTATTGATTTGATCAATGGACATCACAATCTGTTCATTATTGCATGAAACAACTTCATGGGAATCTTCTACTATGTGTGATCCATCCAGTTTTCTAGCAGTCTCATCTGCCAGACTATGTTCTGTAGGTACTGCTGGAGAAAATAATTCTCCATCTAACCCTGCCTGATTAATCTCCAAATCAGCAGGAAGGCAACTGTGCTCCTCAGCAGGTGTGCATGCAACTGTATCATGATTCAAATGATTACCCAAAGACAAATCCTTTGCATCTTCTCCATGATGAAGATCTGACTTACTAAGGACATCTTCTGAGAAATCTATTTCTCCTAATTCTCTTACGTTGTGATCTTCTGACTCTAAATGATCGTCGCAAACCAGACCCTCCTTTAGACTAGACATATTTGGCTCCTCCGCTAAACCAGGAGTAGATGGACCCTGAGCATAGTCAATGACCTCCAAATCAACAGCAAGATCTTCAATCTATTCAGAAGGGAAAACTTTCATCAACAACACATCATACACAAGTTAAACAAAGATTTTAAACAAATAGAGAACCAAAAAGAGAGGGATTCAAAATGACTTAAAGCAATAGGAAATGCTGGATATCCTTTTCAACCTTGTCTCTAGTACCATTCAGTGGCATGTCTTCCGAAGATCCAGTCATCCTTTCATGACTTACAATTGTTTTCATTGGTCCCACAGATGTCTGAGCATCATTTCTGCAATCGATAAGATGAACATAGTACATTCACATTATTCATTATGTGAATATTTCCATGAATCGAGAATCATATTAATACAGGTAAAGTATACATAGAAATGAACAAGCAATCTGAAGTGACGATGAGAGAAGGAATAAAAGATAAAGACATGAATATGAAAGCCTTACTCAGAAACCACATCATGCCCCATTACTGCAACTTTGTCTAGAAACAGATCCTGTTTATGAACAGCCAAAGATAGAGATTTTAAACAAATGCCATGAATGTAGTGGGAGGGGGGGAAGGAAAATTAAGGCTGTCTCATCCATAACCACTAACACAGCACAAACAACTGAATGACAAGAGTTGTTGAGGAAATATCAAAGAAGAATGCATGAAGTATGCTATTGCATCAAAAAAATAAGACGCATAACCTCCACAGGGAAAGGGAATCAGTATTTAGATGTCTTAATGAAGACAATGGGACAACTTTCTGGAAATTTTTTCTGCAAAAAGAAAACTGAAAAATGAAACTTTGTTCAAATGGAAAACTAAAATCCAGTTTCTTGTTTTCCAAACTTATAACTATAATGGGAAACATGGACCATGCACTTATTTGATCTCATTTTGAATCCCAACTTCTTCATTTGTTTTTTATATTACTTTTTTTTTTCATTTCTACATTCATCCTAATTATTGCCACATCATCCAAACAACTACAAATCATGGGCCTTTTCTTGTCCCCTCACTCTTGGTCCCAATCTTTTTTTCCTTTCTACTCCTTTCATTCTCAATTATTTTTTTAAAATTAATTATTTATTTATTAAGTACCAATCAAAAAAAAAAAACTGTGTATTAATTAGCAATAATTTATTATTACAAATATGATATTTTTTACTTTTAAAAAATTTATTTAATGATAAATTAAATTTAACATTTTCTATTTAAAAATTTTTGTGTCCTAAATATTATAGTGTTAGTATATTTCATTTCATTATTTTAATCTGCCTTTCACTATGATTTTATTTTTATTGATGTGTAATTAGCTACACAGAATACTTTTAGTAAGAAAATTTCTAACTAAAAGAAGCAAGTTTAGAAGAATATGTTTTCTGATTTCCAAATCAGTAAACTATTTCTTATTCTTGACAAATGAATACATTTTCCAGTTCTGCAGGAAAATGAAAACAGCAAATTTTCTAAGAAAACTGAAAATTGGAAAACTGTTTTCCGTAAGTAAACACACCTTATTTTCTCAAAGCAAATTATCCATTTATACTGTGAGCACATCCATGCATGTAGCATGAATGAAGGGACCAATTTAACAAGATCCACATGGACAAGGGAAGCCAGTAAAACAGAATTACCTCTTCAAGGTCCAATCCAACTTGAGAAGTGTCACCATCACCAAAACGCTCTGGAACCAAATTACAATACTTAAGAATTTCAACTCACTACGTATATAATCATCATTGCATATTAAAATGCAGCATAAAATTAAAGGACTTTACTAACCATCCAAACCAAATTGTGATGTTGAGTAAACCACACCATCCATGGTGTCTTGAAGTGTAATTTGCTCTCGTGTACTGATGTGGTGGTCAACATAGTTACTGCAGGACAGCTAAAAGTTAACATGCAAAGAACAAAAAATCTCCTATGAGCAGACAAGTTCGTGGCACATAAAATATATTCCCAGGCCCATAAATAGTTGAGTGGAATGATCTATATTGTCATTATTAGATGTGCAATCATTGTCAAACAGAGCATAGCCTATTGTATGGATACCCACAGGAACATGCATTTGTTTGAATTTGAAAATTCCAACAAAGAGGAAGTGAATTAAAACTCCAATAAGATGACTATTGGAGGGTTTATGCACACAATAATCATAATAAACGGGGAAGTAAGTGAAATGGGTCTGCTCAGACAGTGTAAAGGTCCCAAAAGCACACATTTCGGTAAGGCATATTCTATTGTAACGTCTAAAGGAATGCACGAGAAGGATACCAACATAAGAGTAAAGAAAGAAGCATGGTAGAGAAAAAAAAAACGTGTACACAATATTAACATGGATGAAGTTAGGTAACTAAGAAGTATGCCTGAAAGTACAAGGATGAACCAGATAAAAATGCATTACAAGAGGGTGGATGAGACATCCATTACAAAAAAGCTCAAAAAGAAAACTAACATGATTTGTAACGTTTGCACCATAAATCATAAAAATGCCTTGATGTAAGAGTAAGCAAAGTATCAAAACATAGACTTGCCAAAACATGGAGAAAATAAGAGAGAATAAATTAACAAACCTACATTTTTCTAAAGATGTTGCCCTGAACAAAACAGAAAGAAGAAAAATGATCAATGTAGACAATCTCTACTTGTCTAGAATTAAGACTTTGATAAAGTTAATTAAGAGAACATTAAAAAAAAAAAAAAAAAGCTTATTTCCAATAGTGATTGCATCTTTTGAATAGAAGCTAAAAAAACATATAGCATATATATAAAACAGTCATGGCAAAAAAAAAAAAAGATCTTCAATAAACAATAGCTTTACAGGGACAATAAATTCTAAATTCAGAACTAACCCTTGAAAAATATCATTATCTGGCAGCTCAAAATCATCAAGATCAAAAGTCTCAGGCAATGTAATGGAGTGATATGGAGCAGTTGATTCTTCTGGTGGTAAATCAACTGCAGTGGAGCGAAAAGCTTGCTTTATCTTTAGCAAAGCCTCACTGCAGTCATCAAAAAGGTAATTCACCTTTCTAGAATATATCCTCACCACACCAAGCAGAAGATGACTGGACAACCTAAGTGCAATTGGCACTTCAGGAAAAAGAATGGAATCTGCGGGAGAGAGAAAAAGCAAAGAAAAAAAAAAGATTAAAAGAGTCAAGAAGGTATTTAACCATAACAAAGAAAAGCACTACAAAATTACACAATGTAGATTCCCCTGCAACAACATTAATTTGAGCACAAAAAACTGTCATACAAATGCTTTCATCTCACAACAATAGGGTATCAAAATTTCTTATCGACCTGGTAGAAGATATTCTCTATATAATTAGAGTTTCTTGCCATTCTGACAGGATACACTAAATTGATGATACACATAATAAAATTCCAACAGTTATATATGTACCTGAATTTACAGATTTTGTTAAGATTTGTGAATTCTACAAGAAAGCAGAATCCTTCAATGCTCATAAGCATGTAACAGCAATGAGATATGATGTATTAATGTATCAAATTTTTACAAGAATGAGGAATGTCATGTTAAAATTGAAAACAGTAGAGCTTGCTAAAGAGAGGGTAAAGAGGGCAAGCTTGTATGATACCATTTCGGCAAATATTACTCCCTTTGTTCCATTCCAATTGTCTTTTAAGAAAATAGAATTTGTTCCACTCCAAATGACTTTTTTAGATTACCAATAAAAAATAAACTCTTCTTTCCAATTTTACCCATATTTTGATTTTAGAGTAAGTTCCTCTATTGGAGTAATTGTAATTTACACTAACTTTTAGTCTTTCTAAAAGAGGGTTATATAGTCATTTGCACCTATAAATATGCCTATTAAATAGGATTCTTAATCTTTGTGATACTACCTTAAAAGACAATTGAAATGGAATGGAGGGAGTAATAAGTTTGGAGCCAAATTTCACTAATTGTAAGTATCAAAAATCATGCAACAAAATGGTAAGAATACAAACTAAAAAAGCCTTTGCATGTGAATGAAGGTGAACGCAGATAGTGGAATATATAATGGGATAATTAGTTTTACTGAATTAATGGATTCAAACAAAAATAGGAAGCAAATAGATGTATAACTATTAAAAATCTTTATATGACACCCTTTAGTCTCTGATTCTCCACTCTAATAAAACATAATTAGAAAAAGACATACAACAATAAAACATAATACCAGAATTAAAACTCTATAATCCACTATATCATTCGACAGAGAGAGAGGCGGGGATAGGGGTAAGAACCTTAACAAAAACTCACCTACAGAGACACCAATATCAGTATCAGCAACCTGGTTCTTTCGAAGTTTTCTCTCCAAATGAGCTGCTATCCATATAGTCCCTAAAGGGCCCTTCTTGGCCAATATAAACTGTGAATAAAACATTTTCCTAAAGTCCCTTTTTTTTACAACAGAATTCCTAAAACTAGAACCAAAAACAAAAACAAACCATAAATTAAAAGCTTAAAAGAAAAAGAAAAAGAAACTCAAATTGACAACAAGAAGAAGCAAACCCTGAATAGGGTTAGCTTCCAACCAATGTTATTTTACGACACCCCAGAAGTTGAAAAACAAAGCTGCAACAGTTGAAATCCAAGAAAGTAGCGTAATTTACAAACAGAAACCCTAAGTTGAGTAGAGCGGCTGCTCCGTCCAAATTATGCCTAAATTGAACATGGGAACCCTAATTTGGATGGAAGAGAAGTTGAGAAGCACAAGCCCTAAAACAAGGAGGAGGATTAGATACAAGTGCATAAGGTGAAGCAAGAGAAGAAAGGAGGTTCATTTGAAAAGAGGTGGGGAGAAGTGAAAAACTGAAACCCTAGGATGTATGAGGTACAGGAGAGGCATGGAGCAAGCACCAGTTCCAACTTGTAGAGAAGAACAAGATATTTGGAGCGAAGAGACGGAAGAAGAAGAAGAAAGCGTTGAATTTGATTTGAGGGTAAGGGATCAGATTAAAAAAAAAAAGAGGGAGTTTGAAAACACTGAGAGAGAAGAGAAGAGGAAGTCTTTAATTAGAGTAGCTCTTTGTTTTTTTGGTTTGAGATTTTGATTTTCGAGTTGGCTAGGCTTAAGCTTTAGGAAATTCTGTGCTGTGCTGTGCGTATGCGACTCGCAACTGCCCAACTGCTTTTAAAATATAAATATATCAATATACATATCCACTGCCACTACCTAGGTCTACCTTTCTGCCCTGCTGTGTCGTGTTGTATGTACATGCATATGTTTTTTTTATTAACAATACATCAATTCAAATTCAAAAAATTTTCAATAATTTGAGCGCTGCTTCTTTCCAAATAATTACCATTTCCTAAAATAATACATAACATAAAATAATTCTCATCTTTTTAATGTTGATGTTTATAAAGTGGTGACTACGTCTACATGGAGAACTGAAGAGAAAGAGTTGGGATGGGACGACATATGTCATAGCATAGAACTGCTATTTTTTTTTTCTTTTCCTCATTGATCTTTAATTTCTTTTCCACCTCAAAATAATCCTCATGAGAATGGTAATTTGATCAAAAGAACCCAATGAAAAATTAAAAAATAAAAAAAATTCAGGAACCACAGAATTAATTTTTCCTTAATAACATTGTTGTGCGAAACAAATTTCAGTACATGCCCTGCAAATTATTTATTTATTTTTTTTTTTTTTTTTTGTCCATACCACTTTCGTATGCCATGTATCAATCTCAATTAATTCAACAAGTGCGGAACAAGATATTCATACTAGTTTACTACCCAGTTTCGGTATATCATACTAATATACAACCTGTAGAATAAAATTCAGATCACTTCAACACTACCTAGTATCGGTTCTGTATATGCAGGTGAGGATGTCCAACGTCCAATCCTCCACATCTCCCTAATCCTAAAAAGAGCTTTTTTACCAAATTGACTAGTGCCTAAACATGCTTCGGCAGTACAGTATGTTGATTTCAGATATGCAGCAACAACAACAATCTTTTCATACTTTTTCCCGTTTCTATCCTCCCTCCTTGCTTTCAATATATATCCCAAATACAACTTGCCATCCCAGCTCCCAGAGTGTCCCTCCGGCTAAACGCTACATGCCCTTTCACTGAATCAGCAATTCAACTGGGTCCAATCATCCTCTATGCTTTTCCTTCCTCAGCCGTATCATCTTCTTCCATTTGACTGCCTAGTTTCACAATATCTTCCACAAGAATTTTTCCTTCTGTTGAAAACAAAGTAGGGCAACACAAACAGCAAAATCGTACTTGTTTGGTTAAAAAAGCAGAATAATAATAATAATAATAACAATAACGATAATAATGCTGAGAATAATTTAAGAGGAAACAAGACATGAAAAATGGCAGACATCTAAAGAAAACCTATTGAAATGAGATCATTTTTCCATGAATTCTACCTCATGGCAAGCAATAAGCCCACAAGGTGCTCTTCAATTCTTCAATAGCAAAGGAAAAAAGCTCTATGCCTAGGCTGGCTGGGTGGTTATCAATGAAATGCACATGCAGATTGGTTATAGCTCAAAATGATATAATATTCTTCCAAAAGATTGCACAAAATCATGTGAGCCCAACAATTGGTAAGAAAATCCAAAACCAAAATTCATGAGGAATAATATGGGCTTGTTTCCCTATGGGTATGCTCATGATGATCGTCCCTCTATTTATTTCCGCCAATTGATTGCAGGCAACACTAGTGGTCAAAAACATCCATCCATTCAGTGAAATACAATAAGAGTAAGAAATACCAACAAAAGCTTGGAATTTGTTACTGACCTCTATCTTTGGAGAGGTTGCTTATAAGTTCTTGGATACCCTCCTTGTCCAAATGGTCTTTGAGGTACATAGCAGCAGATGCAACCTCCTCAGGAGTCACTTTCCCATCATAATCCCTGGCATCATAATGAAACAGGTAAAAATCTACTTGAGAACCACAACTGTGTCCAAATCACAAAGGCCAATTTGTAAATAATACGTGATTAGAACCATGTCCAACCCGTGCTGGAAAACCCTCATTGTAAACCTTTTCCATGTTAATAATGACAAGTAAACCCAATGATAATGCAAGGAAACAACTTCTTCAGCTAACAGGAAGAAAAAATGAAAGCAAATGAAAGAGGTCTGCCAAAATCGCGAAAAACTCTTGTAAATGACAATTACGTTGCAAAGAAGATAGAAAATAAATATTTCTTATAGGAAATTGACAGATAAAAAGCTAGACAATTTCTGATAAAGGTTAATCCACAAGCACAAGTTGAATATAATGATCTTAACACAATAGCATATAATTTCTGGGACAAGAAAGTAAAATGAACAAACAAATTGTAAATAAAACTATCATGAATATTCAATCCTCATTCTTTGCTCATGTCTCACAAGAGAAACAAATGATGATTTAAACCACATGGCCAAAAAGCTAGTCTCTAATCTTGGCAATTGACACTAAAATAAACTAGAAATTATATCATAGAATTTGGAGTTTCTTGTACTGAAATACACTGCTAAGAATTGTTTGGGACCATGGGACTCCACATTTTACTATTTGTAACTGTATAGGAGAGAAAATTATTGTAAAAAGAGGTAAAAAGATGGTGGTTAACAATGATTATGACAACAAATGGCTACCAGCACTCATGGCTAGACCAAGGGTTATTCTGTCCACATGATCTTTTTGTAGGTTCTTTAATTTTCAAAAGTTTGTGAAGGTTCAAAAAATAATTTAATTTTCCCTTTGACCTGGAAGCCAATAAATGTTGACCAACTTTCCTATGCACATCAAAACACGCAAAAATATTAAAAGATGTTTTCAAAAAATTATTTTCCAAGAAACAAACAATCTTATAGTAGTATTTAGTTGATTTCATGCAATCTCATTTACTACCAAAATCAATAATATTCATTGTACGGAAAACAGTAAGCCTATTCATTGTAAGGAAAAACAGTACTTCAATTTTTGGAGGCATCAAGACATGAAATCAGCAGCCACTTTATAACGATGCAACTGAAGGTGTAAAAAGCATGTTAATGAACTTTTAACAGATATAAAAAATGGTAAACAACCTAATGTTTGCAATACATACTGCTAGTGCTATATTTTTTTTCTGACAAGTTCCAGTTATATTTCTCACTCAAATTTCCATTTCATAACCTCCCTAGAATTTTTTTATGTACTAGTCTAAAAATATTTCCAGGTGCATGCACCATGGACATGGAAATTTTGACTTTTGCAATAAGTTCTACCATACATCAATAAACAATTTACAAGAACAACGAACAAACCTATCAAGCAAGCGCCACCGATCTCCAATCTTAGCATCCACATCATCAATTTCTTTTTCAAGCTTTTGAAGCATAGCATCAACCTGATATATGTACAAACCATTGAAATATTGTTATTTTAAGATACAATTTTGAATGGAATGCATTACACCTTAAAATCCAAAATAAATATAGTAACTACAGCAAAATGAAAATGCAACTAATAGAAACAGAAGGTTCTAAAGATCTCCTTACTTTTCCAATCAGTGCTGAAGAAACCTTGTCAGCTATGGCAGTTTCAGCAGCTTGAACACTCTCCTCTCTGGCAGCTCTGTATGCCTTCTTAGCTTCTTCCTCATCATCTGTCCCTTCTTTGTCCACCATATTGTTGTACAGGTCTATCTGGAAATGAACAATACACAGCAAAGAACAAAGAGTGAAGGTACAGGAAGTGCTAATTGACTTCCACATGGAGACCCAAATAATTATAAAGTAGGTCAAGATATTCACTGAACAGTAGCAGATACCAAGAGCAATAAATACTGATATATGAAGTACCATTCTAGTCAGTCATAAAGTTGACTTCAAAGATAAACCCTAACAATAATAAGAATTAACGAAGTTTATTCTTGGGAATAGCTTGCACCCCAAAAAAAAAATCAGCAAAAACATTAAGATCACATCTTACTTAAGACACTTGTTCAAAGCATTACAGCATAATCTCCTAAAACCAGTATCATACATTAAACATGGTCAAGAAGTGAAAAAAATTGTGCGACTTACCAGGGCCAACTGTCAGGTTATGAAGATATTTTAACACTTTATAGACCCAAAATTTCAAATTGAAACATGCAGACCATGCAAGATTCAAAAGATGCAAGGAAAAAAAGGATAACAAAAGGGGTTCTTACAGATATAAACATCACACAACCAAATAGATAAAGATGGCAACAAAAGCTTAGCAAGCATGTAACCCTAAGTTTATAAAGATATGCATCTTGAACTGGCTACAAACTACAAATTACAATGACTCTGATCACCAAAGTACAACTTAAGCAAACGGAAAATGGAGAGAGACTGCCATATTTTAGCAAGCATGTAACCCTAAGTTTACTAAAACGTCCAAGAGAAAACTGAAAAGATCAAATATCAAATACAACACTGTTTAAGCACTTCAAGCCTAAAATGCACATCAGCTAACAAATTAATATCGTACCTCCTTTTTAACAAGTTTCAGGAATTCTTCACGTTCTCTGCTGACAGACTGGAATAGGTACAAGAAAAGCAAGTAAATAGTCCGGGCAGATTCCATTACATTGGAACAATGCCAAAAAAATAAAAATAAAAAAATAAATATTTCTGGTACTTACAGATGCAGAAGCTAAAACAGCTAATGCACGACTGAGCTCACAGAGCTGCTCATGTTTCTCCAGTGTTTTTGCTCTTGCCTGTTCTCGAGCTTCTCTAGCTGTTGGAATGATCATCTCTTCCAGAGCCACATCTTTTTGGCTACCAACAGATTCCTTCATCTTGGCCTGCTCCTCTTCTTCTTCCTCTTCCTCCTCCTTAAAAAATATTATTCAGAACCATTCAGAAAATGAAGCAATTAAATATCATGTAATAAGATTCCAGCAGCACAGATTGTAAGAGTTGTGGGTTGACACTTCAACTGCAAATTAGAGTTCTTGGAGCAAGAATTGAGAGAACATGACTCTTAAGGACAGGACTGTCTGCAAAGCACCCCTCTAAAATCCTACTTCAGCGAGTTCATAGTAAATAATGGCCTTTTTCGATACATAGAAATGAGTAACAACATATGCTCTTCAAAGAATGAAGTTCAGATTCCATTGAGCATAGAAAAAACAAATATAAGATAATAATCAAAGCTACTGGGAGGAGAAAAGAGAGGTAGCCATTTTAAAGCATTGACTTAATGAATCCAACATAAGGCCAATATGAAACATAAATGTACTCCCTCCCTAAATAGACACACACAGTATGCATATATCTATATCAACTCCAAGAAGCCCCATAATGCAGAAAAAAACACTTCCTGGTTTGAAGTACTGGGGAAGGGATGGCTACTCAAATGATCGAGCAAGTAGAATTATAGCACATCAACCTTAATTAGCTCTTCCTGCATTTCCAGGAATTCCAACTTCCTTCTCCTTTCTGAAACTGAATCTTCAGATGGCAAGGCTGTAACTCCAACAGTATCCACAACTTCATCTGGAAGAGATGAGAGTGTAGCCTGAACAGCTTCCTCTGGCTTAACTTTTCCAGAAACAGAGAAGGCCCTGCAGCACATATATAAAGATAAAAAGTTTTGCCGTGATCCCATTTCTTGTGATGAAAATCAACATGGGAATTCTTAAGTTACCTGGATAGAATCAACAGAGAAGATGGAACGGAATGGTTAAGGGACAAATCCAGCCAATCAGACAACTGCACATACAAAGTCTAATTTACATGCCATGCCAGGATAACATGAAGCCTTCATTCTATCCACAATGAGGAATAAAATTAAAAAAATTGAGTTTATTTTCTTTGTGCATAACTTCTTTAAAAAAGTCTCGGTCATGGTATTCATTCCAAAATTATGTGATAAAAGACTGCTTCTAGTAGAAGCTGCATGAAAGTCATTCCTAATTGGCATATTCATTGCATGTAAAAGAGAAATAACTTGACCAGTCTGGCAAGTACAGTCAATAGTGTCTAAAGAAAAGGCATGGCCAAGGTAAAGGTGCAATTTGTTAGCGGTAGGAATCTAATATAAAATCACTGTGTACTGTTAGAAGTTCCATAACCAGGCAGGTAAAGGAAAAGGAAGAAGGAAAAAGGGAAATTCAAGAAAGGTTATATTCTATAATTATTTTTGCAAAAAGATAGCTTGGCTTAGCAGCCACAAAATAATCTTGTCAGAATTGCTTAAAGCTGACATAAAAGCAAGGAGTATGCTCATTGACATATTGCCTTGAAAAGCAATGCTGACATATAAAACAAGAAGTATGCTCATGGAAATATTGCCTTGAGAAACAGGTATTAACTAGGACCTTTTTCCTGACACTACTTCCAATTAAAATCAAATGCATCTTTCTCATGTGCAAAAGTCAAGTACAAAATGAAAACCAGTAAGTATTGAAAAGGACTAGCCTGTTGCCTCATTTCCTCAACTGAAAGCAATCCAAGCAGGCCTCGTTCTCTGCAAGCTTGACGAAGCTCAGCTTCTGAAAGAGACTCCACACCCTCAGCTCGAATCATCTTATCATCATTCTTAATCCTGCCAAATTCAAATAATTAAATTTTATGGTGTATTAAGTTTTTTTTTCTTCTACTGTGGCACATCCTTAATCTTTAAAAAAAAAAAAAAAAAGCAATAAAATTGCTTGAAAATTGTCCAAAGTTAGTACGTCTCCAAATTGATAAAGCACAAACAAGGTTTTCTGCTGATAAAAAAAGCTTTTGAATTCTTTTTTAATATACTATCATTAACATTTCAAAAATCATTTAGGAAATGGTCAACAATGACTATTTCTTACAGATTAGCTGAGTTCAATTGGTATGCAGGCAGTGCCAAACATTTCATAATTTGTTTGATCTAAAAGTGGAATTATTTCCCCATGCAATAAAAATGTTGATAGATGTACTCATACTTGCTTTACATGAAAAAGGAATCCTTTCAATTAAATGGATAATTTTTTCCAAACATAGCTTGTTCACTCTTCAAGCATGTTGCTCTCCAATTGTTTTTCTTAAAGCACAAAGGTGGTACTCATCATTCACTTGTTTCATCCAGTTTCCTGTAACTTAGCCATCTCACCAATGTAACCAAATAATCAAAAAGAAAATGAAAATAGACATTGAACCGCAAGTGATTTTACGAAAAACAAATAAAGAATGTAAAAGAGGAGAAAAATGCAAACAGCCAAATTTACAGCAACAACAAAGTGATACGATGCAATCATGCAAAAGAACTGTCTATCAGATATCTGGAATCTCCTAGTAATCTTCAAAAAATAACTTTGAGGATGCCTAACTTTGTAAATAGATCCAATTAAAAGGCATTTTAGAGAAATTCTTCTTACTCTTGCAGTCTCCTTCGAAGCATATAACGCAGATATGCATCTGTCCCATATGGACTTATACCCATATATTTGCACATGTTTACTAATCGAGGCCTGTATGTAACAAATATATTACATAAACTGATGAAAGAAGTGCCAAAATACTCAATAAAAAAAGAGAGTTCACGTAAAGGGCAAAGATACTCCCAAAAACACAGAAGTGGTCACAAAAAAACCTGCTGATGTTATCCAAAGTAAGCTCATCATTGAATAACTTGGCAAAACCTAAAATTTCTTCATTAGAAACCCGTGCACCTTTTCTAACCTGTTTAAATTGAAAAATGGAACCTAACATTAGCTTTTGTCATTGGGAAATCTTCCAGTGTTTGGGAACAGAAGGACCAGAAGATAATAACCTTGTTCATAAATTCATCAAGATCTTCAGCTGTTTGCTTAGTTTCACCGCTTCGTGAGTTCTGCACTTCTTTAGCCATTTCTTTAACAGTGTCTTGTAGAAACTTGGCATATTCTATTCTCGCATTTAGCTTTCTTTTCAGCTCCTCCTACAAATCAAGCATGTAAGACCAACATTCTTTTCCAGAACGGAACTGTGCATACGCCTTAAGAAATATACAATTACATGTGTATATCTGCAGTACTAATTTGTTCTAAATGTTCCCAAATCGCAAGCATAGCCCATCTCACAACTCGCAAACAGAAATGAAAACTAATTGGACAATTAAACATTAAATAGAAGATGTGGTGCTAGTCTAACCTACTTCACTTCATGTGTCAACAAAGTTGAGGCAATCTTGCAAGTATAATTCTAACAGAAACAATAACAAACAACAAAAAAGATAAAGTATAATTAGTTGCTTTATCTCCCATGAGATCTTAAGATACTTGAATTCGACATTTTAGTAGTATGACATTAGTTATTTAAAAAAAGGCCAACTTTGTAAAAGTTTTGTGTATTATTTCTGTTCAATCTTATTATGGCTGAAGCCCGAATGTCCTGAATGTAGAAAACTATATGTGTTGGATTACTTCAAAAATTATAGATGTTGAATCACTAACTCTCCTGCAAAGCAATTGATATTGGGGATTTCTTGACTAGACAGATCCAGATCCATGAAGACCTAGTCTGGGTAAGAATTTCCCAGTATTATATAGGAAAACATAGCTTAAAAACAAAGTTGCTACCTGTTCTTTCATCCTGTCCTGGAAGGTTGACGGCAACATGTTCGGAAATAATTTTAGAAATACAGGTAGTAGGAACTCCATGAAGGGAACTATAATGAAGACTGCAAAAGGGACTAGCCTAAATATATCAGCGGTCGTACGTGTGAGTTGTTGCCTTTCCCTTCTAGAAAGACCCTTACCACTGGCAAGTTTCACCAGTAACCTTGAGCTTATCCTAACGTCAGCCCACAGTAGCTTTGTACCCAACCAATAGTGTTGCATCGTAGATTTAAACTCATCCTTCCAGTGACGCAACTTCTTAGCCCAGTCTTCCCTGAGGAGAGAACAGGATAGCAAATAAGTAGCAGATCACTTGACTCGGCATGAAGTAAAAGCAACAAGAAATAAAATTTGAACCTGCTCATCAAAGCAATAGCTCTCAAAGCAGGACCAATACCCAGGAGGGTCGCCCACATTCTGTGGATAATGGATTTAAAACTCTTTTGTGATTCTTGCACCTGCTTAGCTTTTGCCTTGGCTTTGACCTCAGTCAAATCTTCAACAGCTTCATCGCACTCCTCCGGTGAAGCTTCCTTGGTCTGTTTAGAAGAGTGCTGTTCATTTCGGTCATTATCACCACGAAATTCAGGTTGACCAGCCGTGGCAGTGGAGGAGAAGCGAAGAGAGTGTGAAAGGCAGCTGATTCTGAAAGAAGAATCGAAATGTGGCCTCCAAACTATATGAGGTGAAGCTGAAAAGCCAAAAGAGGTGTGCCTAATAAAAGCTGCAGCTAAAAGACCTAAAGAAGCATCATGGCTGACAAGTGAAGATGAATCCACTTGACATAAAGAACCAGATGGAGGACGGAGAGTCCATCCTGGACCTTCCAGGCCACTTGATTGACCATCCTTGAAACCTGAAAAACTACGAATGGATTGATTCAGGAAACCAGAGAGGGATGATCTCTTCCTCCGCAAGATTGGTATTGAAAGCATTGTGATATGATAGAGGAAAGGAAAGGATGCGAAGCAAACTTAGGCTTAGGCAGGCAGCCTCTGCACAAGGAGGAATAAAAACCGATGAACAAAATTACGATGGAAACACTGAAAAATGTTAGAAAAAACATAAACATGGATATATACATAAAAAGTGAGCAAAATTTGAATTGCAGCTAAAATAGACAAGGTACTCAGTTATGCCCAGCAATTAAACAGGTATATGTTTAAAAATCCATCTATCTTTCAATCGCTATCTCTGGCTTAAAACTTAAAACAAAGCATAGCGCTATGGCCTATGGAGATGCAATAATTTACAAAAAAGCAGGCATTTAATCAATGATTATACGATATACATCACAATGATGAACTATGAATGGCCTCTAAAAGCAGCACCAGCAATATACCGTACATATGAAAAGAATATAGAAAAAAAACATACCATTGCGGTTGCCATTACCAGGCAGAGGCAGATGGCGATGAGCCGATGCTGTGTTTGCGCAAACAGGAAGGAAGCGGTAAGTGTTCAACTGAACGCACTCCCCAAAACAAAAAAAAATTAAAAAATACAAATACAAATAAAACGTAGAGAAGCATTCAACAAATGAATTTGAACCTAAAAAAAAAAAAAATCACCTGTGCATCCTGAAGTTTGTACTCTACATGACGACTTTGTGCATCCACCTTTTATCCGTCCGATTCCTTCGGCTTTCCACGATGATGCATGTCAACCGTTTGATTCTCCTATAAACACCCACATCCACGCCACGGTAGATAGAAAGAATAGTCGCAGTACTTGACCAGCACCTTTTTTTTTTAATCAGTGAGACTCTTGCTTATACCGGGTGTATTGCACACATCATTTAATTATTTTATAGTTAGTTGATGAAAATAAAATAAGTGTCTTATATTGTAAATCTTACCATTAGATGTATACACACCCAACTTAGATAAGAATCTCCCTTTTTATTATTATTATTGTTATATTAAACATTTTTTATGTAAATTTTTTACAAAATATTTTTATTTTGTTGGTACTATCGTTGAAAATTTAAAAAAACGATAAAAATAAAATCACACTATAATCTCTTGTTCGCATAAAAGAAAATCATTTTTTATAAAAAAATTGCAAGAGATTATGTGAAGGATTCCATATTTCCATTTTAAAAATATCACTAATATGTTAAATGAATTAATATCCTCTCGTGTTCCTTTAAACATGATGGGTCATATTAATTTAATCTACACTATTCATTATGAATAGATGGTCAAGATTATATTTATTAAATATTAACTTAAATAAATCAATAGCTTTTACCAAAACCTAAATATATTAACCCAACTTATCAGATGTCTTTTTTTTTAACTTAAATATATTTGCATATGGAAAGAAAATCATGAAAAGTATATATTTACATATTTTGCAATCCCTTACATTAATGATTCGCATATCCATGGAGAATTTGTTGTAAATTTGGCCATGTCTGTTAGTAGAAGATTTTTAAAGAAACAAAAGCATGGCAAATATCATATGGTCAATTATCATATTTGCTGAGTTTAGCGGGAAAATTTTGTGCAATTTGAGAGTTTTTTTTTTTCAATGGCACCATCAGAGAGTAAAAAAAAAAAAAAGAGTTTGACAATAATTTAAATTAAAAAAAAGGGCATATGAGAAGTTGGGTTAATATATTTAGGTTTTGGTAAAAGTTACTCATATTAAGTTAATATTTAATGAATCTAATCCAAACAATGCATTTATAATGAATGATGCAGATTAAATTAACATGATCCATTATGTTTAGAGTAACATGAGAGGATCCTAATCTATGTTAAATTGCAAGAGGTCATGTCACGTGGAGTTTCTTTATTTACGCAGTAAAATTTGACAAGGGTCCACGTGACCTTTAGTTTATTATTGAAATAATTTTACCATATCATTATTCCCTTATTTGCCCACATCAGTATTCCAGTGTTGATTTCATTGAAAATCGACGAATGAAGAATCACCGTTACTGAAATTAAAAGTTAGAGATTTTTATGTGACCAATTGATTTTTTTGAGACAACGATGCAAAAAGGATAATAAATTAGAGACTATAAGTATAAATAACCCTGAAATCAAAAATTACAATTTAAGATCAAGTTCAAGTTACACGTTACAAGTTACAATTTAAGTTGACACGGAGTGCATTTATTATATTATTAAGTGCAAATTTTGGATTTATGGATTATTAAGAAAAGAGGCCCTTGATTTTCAAAAAAAAAAAAAGAAAAGAGGCCCTTGAGCCTTTCGCATGGTGGCCAAAGGCTTAGGATGAGGGGTTGAGGTTCGCGGGTCAATCCCGTTTCTCTCAATTTTTTCTTCCCACAAAATTTTAAGGACATCTCACCTCCATTCTTAAAAAAAAAAAAAAAAAAAGACCACGTGTGTTATTTTTTTTTATGTATATTATGTCCGGAAAAAATACTAACGGACGGACGGACGGACTTGTGTGGTGTCATCGGCGGTTCTCATTTTTCCTATTGCAAACCAAACTCACTTCACATGGCAGCCACTGTTTCATTTCACTTCACTCCAACAACTCCACGACGGCGACTGTGTTTGAGAAATGCCTCTGGCTCTTCCCCCCCTTTCCAACTCTCCCCAGCTTCAGCTTCTACCAGCAATGCTGCGCCTATGATTAAGGCGTCCCACAATAATGCAAATGCAGTGACTGCTGCATCTACTCCCTCCAACTCCAAGTCCGTCTCTTTCCGCTCTCTTTTCTTTTTTGGCCCATTTAATTCAGCTCACCACTCTTCTTGTCTTTCCTGCAAGTTAATTAAATTAAATGCCTTTTCAAAATTTTCAAGTGAAGTGAACAAAGATTTCTGCTTCAGCTTGTTTGTTTCTTTGTCTTTGCAGTTGGAAGATGCATGCTTGCTTGTGTTTTTTTTTTTTTTTCATTAAGCATATATTATTTGGATTCATTTTTTATATTATATGCTTATTGACTTTGATAATGACCCATGCTTTCCTGCTTCCATTCATTTATTTTTCCCCCTTTTTCTTCATAGCTTGGGGATAAACGGAGCAGCTTCTTATTTTTCCGACGGCATGCTATAGCAAATTCTTTTTATTATATAACAGGGTAATAATGTTGGTTCAAGAAACAATCTTTATCTAAATTCACACTCTCCTAATTTCAGGGTGCCAAGGCATACTATATCAGTTTTTGTTGGTGATGAAAGTGGAATAATTAACCGTATCGCTGGCGTTTTTGCTAGAAGGGGTTTTAACATCGACTCCCTTGCAGTTGGCCTCAACAAGGACAAGGCTCTCTTTACTATTGTTGTCCGTGGAACTTACAATGTCTTGAGACAAGTTGTGGAGCAGCTCAACAAGCTCGTCAATGTCATCAAGGTTATTTCCTCTAATTTTTATATTTTGGATTTCATCAGCAATCATATCACACTTCACTCAACATTGAACATCTTCTAAGTTTCTCTAGAGTTGGTTGATGAGGTTGACGAGTTGCTACAGATGATAATATGCTCCACCAAGATCAATACAAACATAAGCAAATTCACCCATGTATTTCAGCACCATAGCATAGTTATGCAAAACATAAACAAGAGTGCACACATTTTTGTTTGCTTGTTCCCTGCATTCAGTTTGCCTTGTGAATATTTTATTTTTCCTACCATAAGCCATACACATTCTGCAGCAACTGTTTCTCATTGTTCGTTCTGCATATCTTTTATACGTTTGTTTGGATACGTCAGGTGGAAGATATCTCATGGGAACCACATGTAGAACGTGAACTTATGCTTATCAAACTTAATGTTGATCCAACTGCTCGTCCTGAGGTAATGATACAGCATCTAATTTGTCCCTTTTCTTACCTTTGTAGAAATTTGGATAGGTCAGCCCACAATTTTTTTTTTTTTTTTTTTGCAAGAACATTGGGAGTTCATATAGTTCACTGTTAATGAGCACTTCTCTTGGCGTTTTTTGCATTCGAATACCTGATCTTTTGTCACTGCCTTCGAACTTCAGGTCATGTGGCTGGTGAACATCTTCAGAGCAAAAGTTGTTGATATCTCAGAGCATACATTGACCATTGAGGTGATTTTAGTCATATCCATAATACATCTATCTCAAACTATTTTGAGGGCCTCTAATGTTTATTCATCCAGCCACTTCTATTTGCAGAATCTATCTTCAATCCGTGATTGTTCCTCATATGTGTATTCTACCCATTTTAATGTCTCAGGTCACTGGAGACCCTGGGAAGATGGCTGCTGTTCTAAGAAATTTGGGCAAGTTCAGAATCCAAGAACTTAGTAGAACCGGAAAGGTATGATATCTATATTGAGCAGCTGTGCATCGAGTATGAATAACATATATGTACATGTACATGTATTATTAGGAAATGCACTGCCTTTGACTATCAGGTTGGTAAGAGGAAGGATGTACGTGAATTCTAGGTTGACTCCACCCAGTAAAGCATCTCATTCCTTTTCTTCTCAAACCACGAGATTGCAAAATGGGAACTGAAAGCTACACAGTAGTTGGCCTAGAAGATTAAAAGAATTCTCCACCCATGTCCTGATTGATTGAGGCCTTACTGTAGCCAATTCAATGACAAACACAACTTAATAGAATTGACATCATATGTCCCTGTTAATATATAACTGTATAACTCATCAAGTGCCTGAATTTTCTTCTGTGGCATTGCTCCTTTGGTTCTTATTGATAAGCAAAAGTAGGCATGGCCAAATATGAGAAGTGGATAAGAGTTGCCTCTGTTCCATGGAAAACAACTGAAATTTCAGAAAATAGCAAGGAAGGTCTCTTCTGTATGTCTGCAAGGTTATTTCACATGTAATACTATTTAAGCTCCAATTATGCCAAACCAAGATGAAACTGTTTCTTTATTTATGATAAATTCTGATAGTGAATGTGAAGTACATTGATTATAGTTTGAAGTTACACCTAATTATAGATTGCTTTGAGGCGGGAAAGGATGGGTGAGATGGCTCCATTTTGGAGATTTTCTGCAGCTTCTTATCCTGATCTTGAAAGGATGCAGCCTAGTAATGCTTTTTCTACTAATCCTTCGAAAGGAAGTACAAATGGGTCATTCAATGGCAACATCATTTCTCCCTCAAAGGTATATATATTCTTTTCAATATTTTTCACCAAGATAAATATTATATGGTTATTTATCCTTGTCAACAAATATTGCATCTGTTTCCTTTTCATATGCTACATTCCTAAATATGTTCTACGTCACAATAAACTGTTACTGCAATTTTTAGGCAGAAAATTGCTTTCTGCTGATCTCAAAGCAGTATCAAACAGCATCTTGTTACATTTTTTTGGTGAAATCAGTATTAATTGCATCAGACAGGGGCTTACATTTTTATTTATCCATTTTTTTCAATTGAAGGGTGATGTATATCCTGTGGAGCCTTGTGATGACTTCTCAGTAAATCAAGTTCTTGATGCGCACTGGGGCATTCTTTATGACGAAGATGTAAGACACTGATTCCTTCCAAGATCCACATAAGTCTATTTTCGTCGGATATACTGCATATCAGTTATTTGTATCATTGAAGAATAAATATTTGCATGTGCAAGGTGTATATCTTATACAAAATACAAGTAAATGATATTCGTATGTTCAAAATCTTCCACTAATATTAGGTGCAGAATCTTTTGAAAATCAGGTTGTCAAATTTTTTTCCCATCAAAATTTAGTTCATCTTGACATTGTACAATTATTTTCTCATTCATTTAGTGGTACCTATTAATTTGAATGATGTGGGAGTGAAACTGTGCATGAGTGTCATGTCTAGTTGAAGTTTGTATAGTGCAGATATACAGTCAAAGTGATTGTCATCGTCATGATATTTTGTCTCATAAGAATTATCATTATGCATGAACATTAACCAAGATAAATATTTAAGATTTGAAACTTTTTAGCTTTGTTGACTAGTACCTTATTCTGAGAGTAGTTATTTCCTTTCTCCATCTCTGATAAATGGTGCAAGTAGTATTGTCAGTTGGCTGTATTATAGTAGTTTCCTTACCTTTCAATCCCATATGTACTGCAATTCCTTTGTTGATACAATATTTCAGTCAAGGGGACTTCGTTCGCATACATTATCCATGCTTGTAAATGACTCTCCTGGCGTTCTCAATGTGGTCACTGGAGTTATATCCCGAAGAGGCTATAACATTCAGGTCTGTGTAATTTGTTTTTATCTTTCTTTCCAACTAATCTTTACTTGGTTATTACTATAATAGTTGTTTCTTCTTCCTACATTAATTTCTCAGAGTCTTGCTGTTGGCACTGCTGAAAGAGAGGGTCTTTCTTGCATTACAACTGTTATTCCTGGAACTGATGAGTCAATTGGCAAGTTGGTTCTGCTTCTTGAAAAGTTGATAGATATGCATGAGGTAAACTGCAGTGAGTTCAACATTTTATGACAAAAATCCTCAAAGTTTCATAGTATTTGATTTTGAAGCGACCATATGATGTTCAAAGAAAAAGATGAAAATAAAAAGAGTTTAAAAGGAAGAAACAAATGATTGGACTTCATGTTACAATAAACTTGTAACTGCAGTTCTCTTGTGAGGCAACATTTCAGATATTTTGTGCAATTAAGTTTTTTCACCAAACTGCAGTTTAATTGGCAAGTTGGTTCAGTTGTTGACACAATTTGAGGTCCTATATGCTAAGACTTTGGATGATCCAAACTAAAAAAACCAAAGCAATGTATCATCTTAAATTGTCATCGGATGAGATAGCCTATGGGCACTGATACTGTCAGTTGACTGAAAATTAGTTAGCTTCATTGCATCTTTTCTGAAAACTTTCTTATTCTTAGACTATTCTTCAGTTAATATACAACCAAAGCTACTATTCTTAGTCTTAAGAGATGTCTTGCTAGATTTATTTATTGGTAAAACAAGTAAAGCTTAACGGGAAAGGCTAGAATTTATTTTTCAAAGATTCCCATGATAATATTGTTGATGACTGGACTCATATTTTGAGATAGCAAATCTCATCATAATTGTCACTGATTTACTGGATAAATTTACAATTCAATTGAAAACATGGATGACAAAGAATGCTGGTGGTTTATCAGGTACGCGACATTACACACTTGCCATTTGCAGAACGAGAGTTGATGCTGATTAAAATAGCTGTTAACTCTGCTGCTAGGAGGGATGTCTTGGATATTGCTAACATCTTTCGGGCCAAAGCTGTTGATGTGTCTGACCATACAATTACCCTTGAGGTAATTCCTCCCTCATTGGCCAACATAATATTTAAATATATTTTCTTGGCAATTTATATACTCAGCACTAACCATTGTTTTCTTTGCGAAGAAAAATTTTCAAATATGCACTAATTATTGATAACTAAAATCGGGCTATGGTTGTCGGGTCCAGTCTGTTTTCTAGGCATAAAAACTAAGCATCAAAATAGAGATCCTAAAATGTTTACATGGCAGGTTGATGTTCATCAAGGTTGCTCCTTACATGAAACCACATTGGATTTCATGGCAAAATAGTTTTGACAAGCTTCTTATGAATTCTTGTATGATAATTAATATACTAGTGTTTTTTTCCTCCCATTCTATTATAAATGCTTGGTGGTAAGTTCAACTATCGTTTATGGTTATTTGGCTTGAGGCTTGAGGTCTTTGGTGGTGATACATGAAAGAAGAAGTGTTGGTCTTTGATGCAGACTAGTTGTGACACTTTGGGGTGTGTTTATTGGCGTTCCCAATTCATGACATCTTAGGATTGCGAGTTAGCTTGGTATTTTCTTTCAGCGATAAATAACACATGCAAAATTTGAGGGGTGAGGGAGGATATTTTGTCATGGCCCTCCATTAATAGAAAATAGTTTATCATGAGGGAATTGTGGTTCTGCTGCAGTTCATCATGGCCCTCCATTAATAGAAAATAGTTTAGCATGAGTATATTGTGGTTCTGCTGCAATTCATATTTGATTTATTGGTAGGTTGGTATGGAAAAAATATTCCACTTCACTTTTGTTGTTCATGCCTGTTTCTTCATCCACTGCTATTGCTTCTATTCCAATTTTGTAGCCTTAATATTGATCATCCAGCTATTTGTTTTTATTCCAGCTTACAGGTGATTTAAACAGGATGGCTGCCCTGCAGAGGGTCGTAGAACCATACGGGATTTGTGAGGTCTGTCTGTCCTGTGATTCTTATTTGTCAGGTTACATTTCATTGCAGGGGAACTTTTCAATTTCTTTCATCAAACCTCCCTTCCTCCAACATTTTATTTAAAACATTGTTTTCTAACTTGTCTGTATGTTGCTCTTGCATGTGAGTCACTATATACAAGGTCTTAGTTCATCTGAATTGTTGATATGTCATGTGAATATTTGAGTATATAGTAATAACTTTATTTTATTAATAGTGAGGGGAAAAACCAACCATTACAATAAAGAATGGTTGATGAAAAAACCCCTCCCTAGATGCACAGTCAAAAGCTCGTTGGTTAAATTTGGCTGGTAGACACATATGCCCCTGTATGATTTGAAATGTTTTGCTTATTTATTTGATTAATTTCCTATTGTTCACCATCCTTGAAGGTGGCACGGACTGGAAGGGTGGCATTGGTGCGAGAGTCGGGTGTGGATTCCACATACCTCCGTGGATATCCTCTTCCATTGTGATATGAGCTTCTTACTACTTAGTAGTTTATTTCTACGCGGATCGGATCGTCTCCACTACGGCTGTCTACTAATTATTTTCATTGGTCTTTTTTCTGCTTTCCTCTTTACCTGAGATAGAGAAGGGGAGAGAAATAAGGTTCAAGCTCTCCATGTTTCTGTAATGCGTCTTGATGTATTCATGAGATACAAAGAGCATCCTTTCTATTGCAAATTTTGAACAGTGAATTCTAATCTATCCAGGGAGAGGATGGTTATAATTATAATCGTTTGACAAGAAAAAGCAACTGAATATATGTGGACGAACAGGTGGAGTTTCAAAACATATGGAAGTGAATGGAGATTTTCAAAAGTGCTACAAGTATAGCATATACTTCCCTACACATCATCACAGCTACAAAAGTTAATGCAGTGTGATATGTAGCATCAAATCTCTACCTTTAATTCACTGAACCTCCTTTATGTTTTGAGCAACAATAAGTTCATCTGGAAAATCAATATCGGTTGATTCAGACGGCAACATGATTTCATCCTCAGTTGTGAAGTGGTGATTCTCCCCTATAGCTCTCAGGAGATGGTACACCTCGAACATTGTAGGTCTCTCTTTTGCAGTGGGAATCACACAGTTACGTGCTACTCTAAGAAACTGAATGAATTCATTTTCAGAACCATTCCGGAGTAGAGACTTATCAATGGCAGTATGAAGAAGAGAACTGCTTGAAAGCTGTGTGATCCACTCCACCAAACTTCCCTTAAAATTTTCAGGGGCATTGGTGACATAAGTAGGCTTCTCACCAGTAATTAACTCTAGAAGAACTACGCCAAAGCTATAAACATCCCCCTTTGGTGTGGCTACCAGTGTCCGCGGATACTCTGGAGCAACATAACCCAAATCCCCAAACTCGCCATTGATAAAAGTACTCAAATGGGTGTCAATTGGGTTCATCAGCCTAGCAAGGCCGAAATCAGACAGTTTTGGTTCAAAATTCTCATCTAACAGTATGCATGTGGAGCTTATGTTTCTGTGAATAATCCGCGGATTGCAGTTGTGATGAAGCCATGCCAAACCTTTAGCTGCTCCAATAGCAACTTTGAGCCTTAAGGGCCAATCCATGTTTAAGACCTCAGGTTCAACTGGATGCAGTCTGTCATGGAGCCTCCCATTCTCCATGTATTTGTAGACCAGAAGTCTCTCTTTCTCGGCCGTGCAAAAACCCAACAGGGGAACCAAATTGCGATGCCTTATGCTCCCAAGTGTATTTATCTCCGATACGAATTCTTTCTCCAAGCGTCGAGAGTCTTGCAACCTCTTAACCATGAGGGTACAGCCTTCAGAAAGCATTGCTTTGTACATTGTTCCTGTTCTTCCTTCTCCAATGATGTTCGCTTTACTAAAGTAATTAGTTGCCTCCATGAGATCACTCAGTCTCATTTTCGAAATACACTTCTCGAACATGGAAACCTGCGCCAACAAACAGTCTTATTTTAGTTACATTGATTATTGCTTCTTCAAATGAAATGTCATGTGAGTTAGATAACTTGCCGTGATGCCTTTTGTCCCTTTAATGCTCTTGGCCCATTTGTTACCTTCAGGATCATCTTCCTTCTTCTTACTAGCCGCACCGCGGGAGAAGTAGTAGAGAAGGACAGCCACGATTATAGCTGTTACTGTCACCCCAGCGACTGCTGCTTCACCTATAATTCTCAAGCGGGATCTCCTTGGAAACCCTTTGCAGTGTTTCAATGGTCCACCGCAGAGTCCCAGATTGTTTGCATAGCTGTCAGCCGTAATATTCTCATGGGCGAAGGTAGGGACCTGGCCTGATAAGAGATTGTTGGTAACGCTAAAAGTCTTGATTCGAGGGAGCTGACCAAGTTCCAGGGGAATACTGCCTGTTAGTCTGTTGTTGTCGAGTTTAAGTATATTCAAGAAAGTGCAGTTGGCGAGATTGAGAGGAATTCCACCGGAGAAATTGTTGGAAGAGAGGTCGAGCGATGTGATGTATGGGAGCAGCTTTGATATGTCAGAAGGGATGGAGCCAGAGAGTTTGTTGGCGGAAAGATCCAAGCCTGTAAGGCTGGTGCATTTCTTAATTCCAAGAGGGAACTTACCCCTGAGGCCCATATCTGAAAGGCGAAGATTAAGAACTTTGTTTTCGTCCGGATGCCAGCAGTCGACTCCAGTGAATCTGCATATGAAGCCTTCGGTATTGTTGTTGAAATGCCATGAGTTCAAGTAGTTATTGGGGTCCTCAAATGATTCTTTTATGGATTTCAGACACGCAATATCAGTAGAAGTGGCATCACTCACTGTTCTTCTGCTGCTCACCATCACCAACACCCACGCTAGCCAGATCAAATAGGAGTTGGACGCCATGAAAGAAAAAACAATTTGGAAAATATGCTATAGGAGTTGTGAGATATCTTGATTGTTGCAGAGAGCACATGCACACTTGGATATATATATATATACAACTACAAGTTTACAGAGTCACCAAGTTGCCAGCGGTGATTCAGTGATAAAAATAACAAGAGAGAAGAGGAATGAACATACAGAATACTTGGAAGAAAAATGGGGTCATTCAATGTTATTATTTACACCTGTAAACGTAAACTAGGGTGTGGTGTTGAGTTGAACAGAAGAACACTGGATGAGCCAAGAAAGGTCACATCTTTCAAAGAGAAAGACCTTGCAACTTTTTCAACAACCCAAAGACACGACAGAGTTTTGACTTTGAAAATTCAAAGACCCAGAGAGATGACGTATTAGGGGTCCGTTCCCCCGCGGCAGTGCATTGTTTGTGTTTAGACTTGAGAGAAGACCATTACCATGCCATACCATCCCATCCTTGGTTGCTTACCTTACGGGGTTGGACTTGGTGGTCATTGCCCACATTCAAAACAAATAATAAACAAAAAAAAAAAAAACGCTGCTTTCACTGTGTTGTAGATATACGTGCATTCCTTCCTGTGGCAAGAGAAGAAGGCAGCTTCTGATACTCATTTATCGTGTACAAACCCCACCATTTTATGGAAATGGGAGATACTTACCTGGAACTCAAGAAGACACATTCCACATATTTTAAAGGGAATACCTACAACTTCTTTAAGAAACATGTAATGAGAAAAAACCAAGTACTAGAGGCATGCCAATGGAAGCGATGATACACAAATATATGCTTCAAATGATAGGTTTGTCATATTAAAGGCCAGCTGGGACTTGGGACCTTACAACTGCTTCAGTGTTTTGATCGTTAACAACAACAACAAAAATCAGTCATAGGCTACACGAATAACTTGCTTGCCCACATTTTTACCAGAAAATAGTCCTACAAAGGCAGCTGGACCACTTTCCAATCCCTCGTTCATGTCTTCAATGTAAACAATTTTCCCTTGCTTGTAGCTATTGCTGACTTGTTCCAAGAATTGTGGATACAAATGCAAGTAATCACTTTGCAGAAATCCCTTCATCCTAATTCGATTGCTTATAAGGTTGAACAAGTTGTGAATCCCTTTGGGTGCAAAAATATTCTGCATAGACATCATTCCACATACTGCAATCCTCCCATGGATCCTCATATTCAGCAAAGCAGCATCAAGCATGTCCCCACCCACATTATCAAAATAGATGTCCACACCTTCTGGGAAATACCTATTTAAAGCAAGACAGAAATAACAACAGGAGTAACTGTCACCATATGATGTAATATACTATCTATCAGACATGAAATTCATGGTACAGAATCTACTATGGAAATGTTCAAGTATGATGTGCGTTTTATTGTAATGCATGCTGCTGTCTGTTAATTTCCAAGATAAGTAAGTCAAGGCTGCCTCCATGTCTTGGCGAACATATCATTGGGCCTTGCAATCTCATTTCTTTGTCTATATTACTGTGCTCCTTTAGCCCTTAACATAAGGAGGCTGTTGGTGATCTATTTTCCTATATAAAGAGCTGCTATAATAGAAAAGCATAAGCATGCAAACAGAAATGAAAATGAGGAAGAACGAAAAAAATAAATCAATTAGTTTGGACTACTTGTTCTCTGCTGCAATCTTTTCCTGTCTTCTACAGTAATCTAATTTGTGCTTTTGCTCCTCATTTTCTTTATCAATTAATGTGCTTTCTCATCTTAAAATCAAGCACATGAAAATCAATGTTAGTCATCCAGAATTTCAGCTAAAATCTTTATATGTTCATCAATTCATCAAAATTTCAGCAACTCTCTATTGTTTTCTCTCCTACATATGCTTTTGTGTTTCCAGCAGGATCAGTTTTCCATCTTTCAAACATTTTAGCTTCGTTCACAGCATCTATTTTCCAACTTAAATACCAAATAAGTTATACAACAGAAAATCTAGGCAGAATGGGTTTACTGAATTTCAAGAGATAATCTTCTCTCTGCCTCTCAAGGCTTGCCTTCAAAATTTGGCCAATATTGCCTTTGAAGTGATCATAATATAAACACAAGTCAAAAGATAAAAACAATTATAGACATACTAACATTGATAGGAAAGAAATATTTCCAAGAATTGGAACTCTTCTTTTTAAGTTAACTTGGATATAGACTAAATTTTTTTTTTTTTCATGCAAACAGAGAGCTTGTTTTGTTTTTTGCATGAATAATCCAACAGCCAGCAAACAGCATGAGAGCGTAGTAAGTAGGTAGGGTCATTTCGAGAAAGAAATACGTTCTGACGAAATTTATAGTCATCCTTAACTGAGCAAGAAAATGCTAAGAGCAGCTTTTGAGACATGTCGCAGCAGATTCCAATAGCATACTAAGTACTAACTAACCTTTTCAAAGCTGCATCCAGGTTGGGCTCTTCTTTGTAGTTGAAAGCTTCATCAAATCCAAACTTGTTCTTTAGAAGATCCACCTAATATCCCCATTCATTTTTTTTTTCCTTGTATCAGCTCTAATTGTTATCTTTTCTAATTAACACATTTGTGGTAACACTAGCAAAAAGGAAGATGATTCATAAAGTGTGCAACAAACAAAATTATCGTACCTTTTGGCTTGTTCCAGCACTTCCAACTACATAGCAACCATGTAGCTTGGCAAACTGACCAACCAGCTGGCCAACAGCTCCTGAAGCTGCAGAGACGAACACATAATCTCCTTTCTTAGGGGAGCAGACCTCATAAAATCCTGCATAAGCAGTAAAACCTGGCATACCTGCAAGAACATTACCTCTGTAGCTTAAATGTCATCCTAATGTTAAAGAATAAGCAGACTCCTAGTGGGTTAACCAAAGGGGATTTTAAATGAATGGAATTGGGATATGGATGGAATATAATGAAATAGAGTCACTTTGAGGTACACTATTTATGAAATGAAGAAACTACGAAGCTCGGGAAGCTGAAGGTGCTCTACTTGTTGAGTTAGCCATTGGTACAGGGCAATGGCAAGAGTAAGACAGCAAACAAGGCAATAGTAAGATTTACGCATGAAACAGAGTACACCATCGTTATAATAATTGCCTAGCCAATGATATAACAGACCAACCCTAAGAATGAGCAATTCAATTCAATTTCAGAGTCATTGCAATCCCCGTAGGAGAGATAGAAATAGCAATTGATTAGCAAAGAAATGAGATGTTAGGCAGAATAGTATAATATCATACCAAGAAGACCCAGGTGAAATGACAGAGGAATATCATCTTGCTGAATTTTTCTCAGCTGCTCCAAGTTGTAAATCAAGCTGTAATCCTCCCAAGTGGTGAATCCTGAAACTAAATCTCCGGGCTTGAAATCGGGATTATCAGAAGCCACGACCTTTGAAATGCCAAATCCTTCTATGGGCTTCCCGAAAGTAAAATGCATGGCACATGCATAAAATAAGATAGGGGTAAAGAATATGGTTTTGTGACAAAAGAAGTATGCTTTAGATCACAAGCCATTCCCACCAAGGTCAAAAGAAGCATAAAATAAAACAAAAGAGCGAGAACAAACAAACTTACCTGGCCAGGAACAAAGGGAGGAATATACGAGGAATGGTAGTCACACATGCGACCTCTCATGTAGGGATCACAAGAAAGGTAGAGATTCTTCACCAAAAGGGCTCCAGACCCTTTTGGTGCCGTGAGCTCTATTTTCCCAATCCTAACTTCCATGTCTGTCTCTTTTGGTGACCCCTCTATGTACCCCTTGAATATCACCTGCTTGTTATCTACTACTCCTCCTTCTCCTCCCATTGTGGCCACTGGACTACACTTGGACACTACTTTCTACTCACTACAAATACAATTGCCCACAACCACAAGCTCAAGCTCTGCTCTGGAGATGATCATGCGATTTTGCTATGTATTAGTATTAGAACTCAACGCACCCCAGCCCTGATTGTTGCAAAATAGATGTAGTTGTGAGCTGCTGCACTTATTGGAGACGGTGCTTTACACAACCTACCTACCAACTTACCTACCTAGCGTGTTTGCTTTGCTGATTGGACTTTTTTTTTTTTTTTGACCAAATTTGTTAGTTGTTAGGTTAGATTAAACGAGAGGGGAAGGTGGAGTAAGGAATTGAACCGATCACATCTACAAGTGCCTAAAGCATCCTCATCACCACAATTAAGAGTGTGGGGCAAATTAAATAAATTGGACTTTTCGATATGCTCATTCTACCAACCAAATTAAACAACATAAGACAAACACCTATTATTCTATTAGTGGATTAGAATCACAAATGTGATAAATATCTCCCATTTCATAAACTAAAATATTTTAATAACTAATTTAATATCACTGTATAAGCTATATAAATTTAATTTAAATGCAAATATTTCTCTGCCAACTGATCCAAACTCCATATCCTACTCTAAAAGGGATTTTTACTCTTTTGAGGAAAGGGTATTCATATGCAATATAGACAAAAGAAATTCAAATTCCACAATGAAAGAGGATACTTAATCCAACACAAATAAAGGATACCAAATGACTTCCATCAACAAAGAATCCAAAACGTATCAGCTTTGAGTAAATATTTTTGCCATGTATACCTCTTTCAAACATTTTCAACACATTTTATATTCAATATTTTCTCTAAATTTTATTATTAAGTATTTGTGGGAAAACTCATCCATTCACCTTCTTTTTTTCATGAACACACGTACAGAATTCGAAAAATTTCAAAAGAGTTATCAATATCTATTATTCTGACTTTTAATATATATCCAAAATCAGGGATTACCATATGTATACATCCCTAGTTCCTCCTACACACCATTAGTTACATTCTATATGGTTAAGATTCTGCCTTTTTTCCCCTCAAAACCAATTATACAGCACTAATTGTGAATTTGCGTTTTGTGTAGATTTTAAATAATAGGTATATTAAACTAAAACTACAATTTAATTAAATAAAAATAAGAACTTAAAAAGCTATTATAATAATTTTATTTTATTATTTTTTATTAAGAGTACATATATATTTTTAATATGTATAGTAATAATAATAATTGAATAAATAAAATAAAAAATAAATAGAAAATGGTTGAAAAAAAAAGGATGTTTTGGTTAGAATAAAAGTCAAAATTTTTTATCAAAAAAATAGTAATGTTTTAAATGTAATAGAATTAGAGTATTTTATATAGAATAGAAAATATGTATTCTAAAGTAAGATTTTTTTTTTTATATTTTTTATATTAAAATATTGTAAATTTTATAACTCAAATATATAAACCTTTACAGGTGAGTGGAGAATTATGAGGATTGACAATTATCAAATATTGTACTTAATAACTTTAGAGCTCATTGTTTAATAGATACATATAAATTAGTGTTTTTGATAAAAATTAGTATTCCCTCAAAAGAAAATATGGACAATTCAGCTTAAAGTTCATTTTACTTGCCAAACCCAACAACCAAACCAGCAGGAAAAAAAAAAAAAAAAAACCAAAATAATACTACTGACGATAACATAATCTGGATTTCTTTGTTCTTGCAGCTGCATAACTGTAAACGGGAATTGGAAATAATAATGTAGCAGTAGCACCAAAATATATTAGTAACATAAATACAACAAATGACTTATTGCCCTAACTTCATCACTTTTTCTAGTCTTTTCCCCCACCATCGGACAAATGGGAATTACCAGTAAATAAAAAACAAGAGACTTTGAAAACAACCCCCACCCCCAAAACTAATATACTTGGAAAAATGATGCTTGGCACAATCCCTTCTTCTGTACACTCACAAACTGCCAACCAGCCCCATAACAACAATTACAGATTGGATTTAAACACACTTCACAAACTGCTCGCGTGAAAAAATGAACGTCACTGGAGAAACTTGAAAAAAAAGAGCTATAACCCAAGAGGGAACTCGTAAAATTGACGAGCACAACATGGCTCCTCTCTATTTACATTAAGATGTTCGGGCGGAAGGGAGTCATTTTAGATATAAGCGGGTCAACTAATTTCCCATTTTTTTTATCAAGGACTACGCAAATTACGAAGGCGGTCAACTACGTCATAAGAACTGCTCAGTCGTTGATAATCTGACCGTGGGAGAAGGCACCCTTGGACTTCCCTAGAGCCATTTGACTTAGGATCAAGTCTTGCTGTGCACGCTGAACGGCAATGGCGCACACGAATTCGATGATTTCTTGAGTCCATTGTATGGTTTGTACCATGTACTTTAATCACCAATATAGCCTCCTTGTCTCTGGAATCTTCACACCAAGAGTTTCGAGGGACACCATCGACAAACTCTTCCAGTGTGGGGAAGTCCTCCAGATGAACAGACACCTCTGCAATATGATCCGCTTTAATTACGCCAGTTGCCGGAGTGACCTGATTCAAGTGGCACATTTTTCAAATCAGTAGGAGTGCAATAATTGCAGTATTCTGTCTGCAAATAGTTGAAGCATTTTCAAAATCAAGCAGATGTCATTTGCAAGACAGCTCAGCCAATGGGTAAAAGGAATCATTTTGGTTTAAACAGGAGACTTTTGCATTAAACTATATATTTTTTTATCACATCCATTTTAAACTTAAGTATTATAAGCGAGTAATTTTACCTCAAGCCACCGTGGAAAGCCAAAAGAACCTCTTGGATGATGATCTGATGCTTGTCCATCTTCATTAATTGTAGACTGACCTTCACAGATAATTTCAAATAGAGCATCACTTCTCTCACACTTATTTGTGACACGCAAGATGGTTGTATCCTGGTTTTGAAGGATTATATTGTTTGTGCTGACAATAGTTTCTGGAATTTTGCGTTGTTCTTCAAGAATGCATCTAATTTCATCATTTGATTTGATAATATCACCAAACTCTTGTCTCCTCACCGACTCATCAACACGTGCAATATCAACACTAAAAATGCAACGCACAGGCTTGTGATCACTATCAGTGACATCCATGCAAGCATCATACCTATTCAACACGAGGTTAAGGCTCAATGAACTAGACATGCATACATGCACAAAACTTGCATTTAAGTGAGGAAATCAACTCATGTGATATATAGTATAACTTCAATAAAGTAATACTTGATTAATTAATAACCTCTTTTAAACATTATTTCTTGGCTATTCAAACTTCGGAACCAATGTACTAAATTGATAATTCACTTGCATTAATAAATTCCTAATATATTAATAATAAGAATCATTACCATATTTTTTAGAAATACAAGCCAATTGTTGTTTCTTTTTTCCTTAAAATGGATCTGTTTTCTGATTTTTGTTTGTTTAAATAGAGTTTTTCCTTTATTGAATGTGTATAAAATGATATAATGTGATAAATAAAACAATATACAATATATTTGGAAAAATAAATACGTTCATAAATTTTATTTGGTTAAAAAATACATGGACCTAACAAAAAAAAAATGTTGCATAAAAAAGGTAGTTATTTTCTATGAATTAATAATTTATGAATTTATTGATTAAACAAGAAATTCTCTATGGTCCCACTGCCAGTAATTTATAGAAGTACTATATATCTTTTTGCATGTATCGTTTAAACTCTATATATGCCAGAAAACAAACTCGCAAAAGAACTTACTGTGATACAAGAGAGACAACAGGACACTCTAAACTGCATTCGGACACTCGAGCTGACCGGCTATCACGGTAAAGTATTCTGTCACACCAGGCAGGTATACGCTTTTTTTCACCTGAATCATAACCTGCAGGAAGACAGTTCATACCAATTGGAGTTCTGTGATTCTTTGTGGGCCCAATCAGCAAAAACATACTAGAAAGGTTTTATACATTTTTCCATTGGTCATGAGAAACAAATCATGCACTTATCAATTATACATTTCCTATTTCTTTTGGTAAGAAAAAGTTTTATAACTAATAGAATCACTGATCTAAGCAAGCCGTTGGTCATACACTACCTTACAGGTCAATTAGCACCCAATTTCCAACCAATCAACAGAGTCAGGTAAAAGATATACCTGCTAAACCAGGTTGGTGCTTGTCAAATTTGTATGTGGGAGGGAATCTAATGACTGCTTCCCGCATGCCTTGGAAGACATTCCCAGCTTCCATTTCTGCTCGAAGCTGATCCTTTTCTCGAAGCCAATCAAAACATCTTTGTGAAATAAAGTCCCTTGCTTCATCATAAGATATGCCATCAAGCCGATAATTAAAGTCTCCAAGGAATATGACCATGTCTGCCTCAGATAACTCTGGCATTCCTTCTGCAGCATTAGCACCCACAGGCTGCACATGCATCAACAGAACTTTATAAGAATAAGTGTGATGCAGAAATTTAAGATTAACATAGCTTCTATTGTATAATTACGTACATTTGCAGTACGAAGGATTTGGACTGCTGATGTAGAACCAGCTGCAATACAAAGGAGCAATGGCAAGCCAGATCTATAAACAAGCCATAATAAATACATTGAGCAGGCAAGCGAGCAACATAATAACAGGTATGGCACCATACCAGCTGCAGCATTGAAGAGATTAGAAGGTCGACCAAAAGTCATTGTTCGATATACATGATCAAAGTCAGCATTACGACGATTAACTGCATCCAGATGTGCTGCAAAATGACAATTGACAAAGCACATTGTTCGATTATAAACTCTAATCCTCAAACCAACAGCTCCCTGTACAGACAACATTCAACCACACTGATAATAAGAATAACAGAGGAAAAAAGAAGTACACAGCAAACTGCAGTATAATGTAGAACTTTGTGAGACATTTGAAAACTAAACCGAGAATATGGAGATTGTTTTACTGCAACCTGAAGCATACGCAAAATTTTCAAAACCCAAGAATGGGCAAATGATCAGAATAAACGCAGCAAAGCATACCTTATTACCAATTGCACGCCCAAAGCCACATGGAACCGCAGCAGCATCAACATCCCCAACGTGAGCTTTAAGATAATTTCTAACCCTGAAGAAAGTCATTGAGTCATCAGAAACAAGATATCCAACAATGACAGAGATTATTAAGATCAAAGGGAAAAAGGCACGTACATCCATGCTACAGTGAGAAAATTAGAAACAAATTAATGAAAGCGGTCTCTCTAATTCAAGTTTAATCAGGCAATGTGTACAGTGCAGAAGTGCCTTTAAGGACCGAATTTTTAGCAGCGTTAATATAATAGGTCCCACCTTGACTGTAAAAAAGGGTTAATTTTTCGCTTGGTCATTAAAATTTATAGCAAATTTTGGCGTAGTAACTAAAATTCAATCTGTCATTAAAAACCATTTAACTTTAATCCATATTTCAGTAAGGTCACAATTCTAATCTTGAAAAAAGTTTTACTGATTCTCTTATCCAGAAGCTATGGCTATTTATTCTGAAATTGGCAATACTAACCTTATTGAAACACAAGTTAAAGTTGATAAATTTTATGCAACAAATAGATTTTAAGTAATCCATTTTGAAATTTAGAGACAATTCTAATAATGATGGATGAATGAAACTTAGCCCTCAAAACAAAATGAATACAAGTCGTCGATTTAAATGACAGTTTTCTAAACATTACATAATGCTTGATAAAAGGGATTGAACCAATGAACTCAATTCAATTTTATTTGTTCATTCACATTTCCCATTTAATGATAAATTGGCTAATTCCAAACTATTAAAACCGACCAAGTTCATCCTCGATCTTCTTGTCATAGATACTAACCATACAGAAATTAGTAAGCCCGCTAATTGTCGAGAACCAACACGTTCAAATGTTGAACCTTCATCCAATATTTTGCCTATCATTTCCAGCCACCACTGTCCAAGAGAACTACCCTCAAGTCCTACCTGCATTCATGAAGAAAACTCATGAGCATAACAAAACAGGGAAAAAAAATTCTACAGTCAGAATATGCACAAATAATTCATAAAGATTAACAGATGTTGATAAAAGATGTTTATCAAATTGCTTCCCATATTCAAACCAAAATATCATGTTCTATCTATTTAATTCATACTCAACTATCTAAAAATATTATGTCTAAACTCTAAAACTCCTCACATTTCATTAGACCCTTCTGAGTTCCATCTTAGTATCTGAAAAAATACTTTTGCACAACATTTAGCATTGCTGATGTTGTTGTTACAAATAGAATCAACAAGATGGTGACATTTAATCTATCAAACTATGAATTTTGTGGGCTTCAGATATGAGAAAACTACAATTTTCCCAAACCATTATTTTGCTGGCATCTCATTTTATATCCATAAGACAATTGTTATTTAATATTAATTTTACAGTAGTGAACCTTTGATATTGCTATACTACTGCCCTTGTGTTTTTCACCCATTAGTAATACAGCATTATCGTTCATTCAACTGAAAGTCATAACTATTTTTGTGCACAATAGTATAATATTATTGCTCTATTGATAATTTGACATATTTCTTGTTTGATGAAATTCTGTACGACAGGCATTAAAATCAATTCCAAACACAACGCAGTTTTAAGATAGGAATACTTGTGCACAAAAGCCACCTATTTTTTTTCTGAATGCCAAACTAATTCAAAATTAGCCTAATCTGATGCTGAGAAAATATCTATTTTTAGTTTGGTGCCAAAAATTTGAGCCATGGAAAGGGGATGTCATGCAGCAATAAGATCAAACTGTGCAACAAAAGTTGATAGGGAAGATTCTCTTACAGTTTCTTTTGCTGCAGACATTGCTAAAACACTGGCACCCATTTCAACTTCTTGCAACCCAACAACAACAATGCTGGCATCTGCAGATGCAGACCCTAGCCAGGATATAAGCGAGTCACAAGATGCTCTTCCTTGTGCTACATTCCATGTGCCAGCTAATATTTTCAAGTTCTCTATCTTTGTATACAAGAATTCTCTCCCAGCCAATTCTGAACACAATATGTTATCAAGTGGTCCGGGAGATATGACACTCCATCCTCGTATACCACCATGATTAGCCAAGGTGAAAACATAACCAGCCCCAACAGCCATTTTAATCACAGGACTGCTGTGAGCCACCCACCCACCAAGCAAATTACCTTCAAGGTCCAATGCCTGGACAGTGCCACTCACATAGCCTACCCATAATCGCATCCCAACCGTGGAAAAGGATTGAACAGCATAAGAATGGTACTGGAAGTCTTGCAAACGATTTCCATTTCCATCCCACTGCACAAGTAGGCCATTTGCACAACCTGTCCAGATCCTTCCATCAATGGTTATTATTAATGCCTCAGTTCTCCGATAATCATCTCCAAAGCCACCTTTTGCAGCAACTCGACGAACAGCATCAGCTGCTCCCATTATAGCATTACGTGAACGCTGAAAGAAACCAAATGAACTTTGAATCTTCTCTTTCTTTGAACCTGCAAAAATTTTCATCTTGATTTCATCTTCAAAGGTAAAATCCTGTCCTGATAACACATCCATTTTTTCAATCTGGCCATCTATATTGAATAGTTTGAGCAACTCCCTTGTTCGGGCATCCCTGGTAAACATTTATTAGAGCACAAGTCACTAAGCATTCCCCTTGGAGCAAAACTCCCGCATATATTACCAACAAAATGGCAAATTAATAGGAAATTATTCTAAAAATATAAAGTATAAAGTCACAATAAAATGCAATACCAGTAGGTTATTTTAGTTCAAGCAAAAAATAGTATAATTATATAGATTAGCGAAGAGATAAGTACCACAAGGCGAATGAAAGATAACCAGCACTCCAGACTTTGGATTTAGAATTATCAGAAAGCAGATATCTGATATCAGAAGTGAGCACATTGCAGAAGCCATTGAGGGTGAGTTGGATTTTAGGGTCCATGTAGGACCTCTCCATAGATAAGGAAGCCATGTGCCTTTGGTCGTCAGTTAAAGAAAAGGCATTTTGAATAGCTTCCCAGGGCCATATCTTGAGAGCACCACCTTCGGAACCTGACCATAACTCCCCTGTAGCAGCAAAACAAAACAAAAGGAAATGCTACAGTGAAATTGAGAATTGGAAAAAAGAAAAAAGAAAATCGTAAATATAAAGGTTGCAAGAAGGCAAACAGAAGGAGAAGAGACCATAAGAAGTGATGACCATGGAGAGAACAGGCCCGCGATGGGCAATCCAAGAGAAGACTTCCCTGAATCGATTGGAAAGCAAATCCATTTTCCAACACCTAACCTTGCCATCCCTATGCCCGCTCCAAATCACTCTGCTCGCTTCATCCGCGAGCATACATAAAACAGGTGATCCAACAGGGGATGACTCCCTATGCGGCGCAGAATCGTCGCTTGATTCGTAGAAATGGTCGAAATGCCAGACCTGAAGGGAACCGTCCTCGCTGCCGGACCACAATTGAGAGTGGGTAGTGGCGATAACTCTGAGAAAACATCCAAGCTGGGATTCTCTCAAGGGATGGGGTCTAACCTCCAGAGAGGGAGGCCGGTCAGGGTGGAGGGCTCTTCGAAGGGGAGGTCTAAAAATACCGGTACCGCCTCCTTTAGCAATGAATTCGGGTAAAGCATAAGACTTGCTGCTGGTGCTGTTGTAAGTAGTAGTATTATTGGTGGGAGAAGAGGGGGTGAGGGTTTTGCTGTTATCACAGAAATGCGAAGAAGAAATGGGATTGTTGTGGCGAGGAGAGGTGGAGGAGAGCGTGCGGTCCAAGAATTGAATCATGTTATCGAGACGTTTGGCGGTTGCTTCCATTGAGGGGGAATTCGAAAGCGGGGATTCGTCATCGGAGGACAGGAAGTAGCGGTCGAAGATTTTTGGAGTAGGGACGGCTGAGGCTGATTCATCATCCTCAGCCTCGTCGTCATCCTCATCGTCGTCGTCATGAGCATGAGCATGATGATGATCATGGTGCTGATCGCTGTATGAGTCGCTGAGGTCTATCAGTGGTTCCATTTGGCAATTAGAGCGAGATGAGAATAACACAACGCAACACACTCCCGAAACTCACGGCAAAATCCACCCTTCTTCCTTCCTCTCTCTCTCTCTCTCTCTCTCTCTCTCTCTCTCTCTTTCGGGGTTTTTTATTCTAGATAAATAAATAATAAAAATAAAATCTTTGTAGTTCTCGATTAACATTTATGTGTAATTATTTTATTTTTTATAAAGTAATTTTTATTTTATTAATAACTAAAGTGACAAAAATAATGTAAAAACAAAATAAATAAAAAGTAAAATCACCTTAAAATTTCAATTACCATTTATTTATTTTATTTTTAGTACAATTAAATTCTAAAATAAAATTTAAATAAATTGTGTTTGCTGATTTAAAATTCTCAACGATCTAAAATAAAATTTAAGTAAATTGTGTCTGCTGATTTAAAATTCCCAACGATCAAACCAAAATTATTAACGTCTATGACCATTACATTAAAATGCTCACAAGCAATTACTAGCAATTAACGTCTATGACCATTACATTAAATCTCTCCAGGCTCAAATTGATAATTTGAATCTGGATATGAATGTTTTAGATAAAAAAGATGTCCTACAGTCGTTACATAATCAATTACTAGCTAGTTATAAAGAAGAAGAAGCTTAATGGTATCAGCGGTCTTGTGTTTTTTTTTTTTTTGACGAAAGTTAGGAGAGGGGTATCAGTGGTCTTGTGTTTTTTGGCTTAATCAAGGGGACAAGAACACAAAATGAAAGAGCCCTAGAGGGGGGGTGAATAGGGCTATTGAATAAAAATCGGAATTAAAAATAATTCTTTGCAAGAATTGAAAGAATGTTGAGAAGGAAGAATGATGAACACAAGAATTTAAGGAGTTCGGATTCTTAACAA
>CATIWK010098210.1:0-32387 GCA_949634005.1 Mallotus japonicus
TTCAGTAATGAGAATATGTTGTTCAAAAAAAAGCATCCCACCCACATTAAAAGCGTCCCATGGTAGGGAACTTTTTTATTTTAATTAGAGATCTTGGATTGTAGGTATGTAAACACTTTAAAACTCTTATGATAGACTTTACCGCGGTCCTACTAAATTGAACAGGAATTAATCTAAATGTGGTATGTGCTGAAAGGTGTCTCTACCGTTAGAATCCTACAGGACACCTCGTGCGGAAAAAAAAAAAACGTCGCTTCCTTTCTTTATTGGTGGCACTCTCCATCTCAGTCGAACTCTCCGCCCATGAAGATAAAGATGATTTTAGGATCAACAAGAACAGCATGAATTCTCAAGATTGCATTAACTCACAACACAAAAGATGAGTCTTCAATATTGGTCTCGCAGAGATCACATATCTCAGGTTTTCATCAAAATTCATTTATTAAGATTTCATTTCTTGTGGGCTTTTCAAAATAAGGGAATTTAGAATTTGGGAATTTTTATATTTTTGTGTGATTGAAGATGCTCTGTTAGATAAAGAGATGATTTGTTTTTATCAGCTAGCAAAATCTAATTGATATCGGGATTGTAACACAGAGAAGCTTGTGTTCATAATATTGTTAAGGGACTCCTTAAACTACTCTGTATTTTTGTGCACATATTCTTGGCCCCCTGAACTGTAGGATCCAAATTGTGACCTTGGTGCTTGAGTATTTGATGCCATCATTTGAATTTCGTGTATTATCTGTACGATCCTTTGGTGTGTGGATTTTGGTTATTATAGGAGGTGGAATTGATGGCATAATTCAACCAGCGATAATCATTTTCTATTTATGCCTTCTTGTCAATAATTGTCCTTTTGTATATTTTTTTTTTCTCTTGTTTGCAGTTTTCTTATGGTCCCTTTTGTTTGACCTATGTCTGTGGTTAATTATGTTATACTTCTCTTAGGTTCTTGCAATAACTGAATATCTGCATGATGTTCATACATTGGGAAAGGAGGCTCCTGCAGTACACCATTCTCTTATGGAGGACCTTGCAAAGGTTTTTCCATGCTTCAAGACTTGTTTATCACCCAATTGCGTTTTTATATTTAACAGAGATCTTTCTGTATTTTTGGTGTCTCAACTTCTCATGTCACAAGACAGGATAATGTTTTTGAAATGCTCTGTTGATACAATCTGCTTTATAATTACAATTGTATGAACTGATTTGTTCTGTTTTTGGCAGGCAAATGCAATTCTTCTTCCACTTGAATCAGTGTTGTCCAAGGAAGTGAATGCCATGACAGATACAATGACTAGGGAAAGAGAGACCAAGATGGATGTATCTCCTATTCATGGACAAGCCATACATCAGTCTTATTTTTTTGAAAATTAGGGAGGCTATCCAAACATTTAAACCCCTGGTACCGTCACTCATGTCATCTGTGAAGGGACTATATCTGATACTAATGAGGCTTGCATGAACCTTAAGCCTTCATGCCGGCAATCTCCATAAGGTAAAGGGTTTACATTTTTCAAAAGAAAATAGGGGGAAGATGACAATGGCAACATAACCAAGTATCATCTCTATCAACCTTTATGTTATTTTATTTTTATCAGGCTCTTGAAGGACTAGCGGAGAGCCAAGATGTAAAATCAGATGGAATTAGTTTGTCTAGAGCAGATCTTGATGGTGATCATAATGAATTTGATGCCAGACAAGGAGCGAGCCTCTCCATATCCAGCAGTGGGAACACTGAAGATTTTCTTGGTGATACTGGACTCTCTTTGCAAGATGAAGGATGGATGTCTCCGCCAGATGGCATATACAGTGGCAGCTCTGAATCTAGAATTACCTCAGCTGAAGCAAGTCTTCCAGATAGCTTCATTGATCCTGCAGAATTAATAGGACAATTTTCACATGGTTCTAGTGGTAGGGTTGTGACAGATTATCCAGGAAATCTCAAACTCATAACCAGGAAATCTCACAATATTGTCAATCAGCATCTGAAGGCGTTAAATGAGCATCTGAAGTCTGTGTCATCACCAGGTGATGAGGCTATCACTGCCAATTTTGAGAATTTGCAGCTTCTGAATCAGACTAATTTGGAACTGAAAAGTGAGGGTAAAGAGGCTGACATATCCTCATTAATCGAAGCCAAAATTGTAGATGAAAACCATGAAGCTCCTCATCCTAATTCACACACCGGCAACCGGGTGGCTAGAGGTAATGTCAAATCTACGTGCAATATTTGTCAAGGCTTCTCGTAGTCTTTTCTACTGGCATATTAAAGGGGTATGGAAAAAAAAAATGCTTTTCTGGATCATGGGATCAATATGTGGATCTTTTCACATGGTTTTAGCTGAAACTTGGAACTCCTAATTTTCTTTACGCCTCTAGATTTCAAAGAATATACCAGTGTATAGATTAAATATTTTTGTTGTTCTTTTAACTCCTGATGTGAAATTAGCATACAGAACATGATTATGAATTTGACTTCTTCCCTAAAATGTACAGCTGAATCCTGTACTAGCTGTCACTATACAGCTTCCTCCTCTTTTCTTAATTAGAATATCCTGGAAATGTAGTAAAATGCATGCTTTGAACCCATGTTTCTTAAATTTTGGTTTTCTGCAGGCAAAAATGCTCATGCAATGTCAGTACTAAAGGGAGTTGAGATGAAAACAGATGGGATATTTCTGATAACAGGTGTATTGTAGATTCTGAAATCTTTACTCTGTGAAATTTTATAATAAATAGTTATATACCTTTTTTTTCTATTCCCTAATCATGCCTTCGAATATTTCTTTTTTTTATGTACTAGAGAAATTACTGTTGGAGAGCAAGTGGATTATCTGATTAAGCAAGCAATAAGTGTAGATAATCTTTGCAACATGTATGAAGGTTGGACACCATGGATATGAAGCTGTGAAAATGTGCGCTTGAAACACAAGCGGATATCTTAGAGTTCCTGATGCAAGAGTCTTAGCACGATGCCGTTTTGCAATTTCTCATGAAAATGATGGCTGGACTCTGGTCCAGAACATTTTTCTTGATCTGCTGGACCTATTGCTTGAGAAGGTGCATATAGCCTCATAAAAAATGATGGCTAGCTTCACCTTTTACAGTGAGAATCTGCAATCAATCAATTATGAGCCATTTCAAGAGGTGAGGTCCTAGTGTCCTTTTTGACCAATGCCTTAAATGTTGAGGAACCTCCCAACTTCTGAGCAGAGGGCGTACTCCAAACCTGCATGATACAGGCCCCTTGATCCTGTGGTGATTTGGGCAACGTAGACTGGCAACTTCATGGGCTTCAACGTGGAGTTCTTTCCCAGTCATTATCAGAGCTTCATACTGGAAACCTATTTTACTGATGGCTAAATTGAATGCATAAGCATATGCATTAAAAGAGGAATTTCAGTTTTAATTCCACAGTGAAAATGGGTGGTGCTGAAATGATGCAGTCGATTCTTCAAAGGCCTCTATTTGGCAACTCAAATTTCAAACATCGCTGGCGCATTGGGGTTTACTTGAGTATTATATTTAGTCTTAGTTCTTATTGTAACATGTGTATGTATAATATATTTAGCTGAAATAATTGAAATCTTTAATGTTGATGTTCGAAAGCACCACTTATGAATTGTTTAATGCTATACTGCTCTTGCTACAATGAGCACTGATCCAGATTGCAGAGCAAAGCCCTTCCTCTAATTTTCTTTGTTTTTTTTCCCTAGTTTTTACTTTTGCCTGTACATGAGCTGAGTAGAGCTGAGTAGGGTGTAAAAGAGGAGATTTACCTAGTTGGGCTTGATTTATTTATTTTATTTTGTCCTGTTGTTAGTCACTAGTTGTTTTCAAACTAAACTGAATCTAAATAAATTTCAAAACATAGGTCATAAATTAAAATTATTTGATTAATAAATTAATAGTAGATTATTTGTTAAAAAATTAAAACATGTTTAATAAATTTATAATTTTTATTCTAATAATGTATTTGTATAAATTTTATATTTAATAAATTACAAGATGTATAAAATCTTACTGGATTAAGATTTGCATAACCTAAGTGTTTTTTAAACAATTAGTACAAATAGTTAATTTTTGATATCATAAGGGAGGAGATTAGAATTAACCTTGTACTAGTTGTTAAAAAAATAAATAGACTATATATTCATGAAAGTATAAAGGTAGGTACAAATATTTCTTGGCCAAATATACTATTTCACTCATGACTTTACTCAATTATTTTATGTCATCTTTCGACTTTTCATTTGGTTCAATTTCATCTCTTAACTTTTATTTTTCATCTATTTAACCCTTCTTGCACACCAGATAAACGCGTGTATTTAACTCGCGCTGAGCTTGAATAGGTCAAAATTAGAAGTTAAGAGGTGAAATTGAACAAAATAAAAGTCAAAAGGTGACATAGAATAATTGAGTAAAATTCAAGAGTGAAATTGTATATTCTGCCAATATTTCTTCCTCATTTATCACATATATTATTAATCTACTTTTGATATTAATATTATAAAGTTTATATTTCTCGGCGACTATATATTATTTATTATTTTTGACCAATCGAATAATTATTTCTACTAATTTCTATATAAAATATAATTTTATATTTTTATATAGAATAAATAATACATTAAAATATGTTATGTATATATATATACTAGTAAATAATCACGTGCGAAATGATGGTAAAAAAATTATTAAGTATATACTATGATATTATTATTATTATTTAATTAAATAATTTTTTTTTTAAAAATGAAAGTGTTAAATATTAACATAACAATTTAATATAATTATAATTCATAGAATTTCGATAAGTCATTTATTTAAATAATTATATGATATTTCTTCAATATTTTTTATAATTATTATTTTAATGATATAATTAATTTTATATAAAAATATTATAGTCATAATTGATTATAAGATTGTTGATATCATGTTAATGGGGGGCAAAATTTTAGGCGTTTGAAGAAACATTGTGGATGAAAGATTCAGAGATTGTGGCAATGGCGATGCAGAAGTTAGCTAATAGAGTCAAAGGGATGAAAGTGAGATGTTTTTTTTGCACAATCTGTGCAATATCAGGATAAGACGTTATAAAAAAAAAAAAAAAAAAAAGGATAAGACGTTATAAAATGTACAAATGTAAAACCGTTACTATCGAACAACTCTATAGTTTCTCAATATCACGAAAAAAAAAAACACACACACACACAACTAAGCAAAAAACCAGTCTTATAAATGTCATGAAAAAAAAAATACTAACAATTTTATAAATCACCAAAAAAAAAACGAGTCTTCCACCATTACTTTAGAAAATAACCAAAACAACAAGACATTCTGTTTGTATTGCATCCTCAGAGCAGCTTAAATTCCTACAAAACGAGTCAACAAAATACTTTCTGTTACTATTGAGTTCAAAAGCGATGTTATATATATACACAAGAAGAACAATTATACCTGTTAATTAATGGTGTCAATTAGAATTGGATCTGTTCAAGAAAATTCCAGTTATACCCACAAAAATCATAACTCCAAAAAATAGATTCTCGACTGTGTTATTAGCTCGAGAAGTAAGCTTATGATTAGCTTCCTCCAGCATAATCCTGCATCTATCTAACGACTCCTCAACCTTACGGTCAAGTTCCTCCAATTCCCTCCTTTTTGGATCATCCTGTGGCATAGTCCGAAGCCTATTATTAACTTTCTGTCGCAGAATCCTCAAACTATTTGTCTCCTCCTTGATTATATTATCAGCATCCTTCAAACTTATGGGGTTAGAATTAGCACCTTGCATGGTTGTTTAAGAAATAAGGTCGCAGAGAAAATTTTTGACATAAATTTAGAGGACAATCTTCCACTTATATAGTATTAGGCCGTATAGAAGAGTTCAATACAAACTGCAATTCTATGCATTAATGTGTCCCTAATTCCTAATTAGAAAAATTTGCATTATGAGTAATTGTATTCTTGCACGAAAAGTTTTAAATATTTATTGGATGAAATAAACCTATTAATTAACCTAAGTTAAATTAGGAAATAAGTAAAAATTTAAATCACATCCTAAAATAGGAATAAAATGAGGGGAATTCTAATGTTAATTTTTTTCTAATGGGCTATGAGTACTCTTTTTCTTTGAAATCAAGTGCTAGGTGGTGTGTAAGAATTTCACACAAACTATGTAACCGTTGTTCTTTCATAAGAGACCTAATGAATAATACAAGAATTTTCTCTTTATTTTTGTTTAAATTTCTGAGTTGAAATTTGTCTAATTTTCTTTAAAGCTTAGTTGTGTACTAGTTTATTTATTTTCACACTCGCTCGTTACGTCATAAATTTAGAATTTTTTTTTTCAAAAATACTTCTATATATTTTTTAATTGATCTCAATAAATTTAAAATTAAAATTTAGTCGAGTTGGATTGTTTTTTTTAATATATTTTAAACTAACATGTAGAAGTAAATAAAAGCTATAGAAATAAAACATGTAAGTTTAGAGTATTTTTATCATAATAAATGAAAATTTTAAAAGTGTAACATTTAATTAAAATTATATTAAAAATAATAGATTTTTTTTTTTGAACAATTGAGTTAATTATAAAATTCTAAGTAAATTTGTATACCATTAATTTATGGAAATTTATAACAGCAAAATAAGAATAGAAAATCAATTTGTTTTTTCAAAATACTGAAGTTAAAACAACATTGCATGATAATAACATATAGACATCAATCCCTAAAGCATAATACAACATAATAAGCTCAAAGGAATGATCATTTTACAAAAATTTCTTCACCTGGGTCCTGATAGAAGTGATGGCAGTACTGAAGCTGTAGTTGTCAGCTCTGCCTCTCTTCTTATTGCAGCCATTGTTGAAGAAGTATGGATGCTATAGTCTAGATTAGCTTCCATATCCACTGTGCCCTCCAAAACCTTAACCACAACTGACATGGAAGGCCTTCTTCTGTAGTCTCTTTGCAAGCACCAAATTGCAACTTTAATTATCTCCACAGCTTTCGATCTGTGCACTTGCATATCCTCAATGCACCTGTCAACCATATCAATCAACTAATTCTCCTCTGCCTTTTTCATGAAAACAGGGAGCAAATGCATGATCTCTTCAGGCTGCGACCTATCTACATTTTTTCTTCCGCATGCTACTTCTATTACTACAATGCCAAAACTATAAACATCAGCCTTCTCTGTGATGACTAAAGTAAACAATTTAGGAGCCATATATCCAGGGGTTCCTCTCATAGTAGTCACAGCCCGACTTTTTGGTCCCTGTAGATCAACCATGACAACCCGAAATCGGATATTTTGGCATGGAGATTTTCATCCAACAGGATGTTTTGGGGTTTTATATCAAGATGAACTATTTTTTTTCTGTATTCATGATGGTAGGCCAGGCCCTTAGCTATGTTCAGGATAATTGTTGCTCTAGTTGGCCAATCTAGAGGAGGGATAGTTGCCTCCAAAAAATCCACTTGTCCAAGGACCCGTTACACATGAACTCATATACTAATAGCCTGTGCAAATTTTCTGCACAAAATCCAATTAGCCTTACCATGTTGTTGTGGTGGATGCTTCCTATGGTCTTCGCCTTTGCCAAGAATTCCTTCTTCCCTTGGACTAAAGAGTCTAGGTGCTTAACTGCAATCTTTTGTCCCTCTTTCAACCTTCCTTCAAAAACAGACCCAAACCCTCCTTCTCCAAGCTTTTTCTGGAAATCCTCAGTTGCTATTTTCAACAATTCATATGTAAATCTCAAGGGCATTCCTGATAGCTGATCCAAGTAATTTTCCATTCCTTCTTCACCATTTCTTTTATTCCTTATAATCATAAAACTGCACCCGAGGATCAGACCTGAAAGAAGGAAGGTTCCAACAGCTGATGCTACTATAGTTTTACTATGCTTATGAGAACCTCTTTTTCCATCGTGCTCGGATTTTGCAGAAACACCAATCACTTCTTCAGATATCTTAATGAAGGCATATGACTGATAATTATTTCTTTTCTTTCCGTCATTTATAAGTGTAAGAACTGGTGAGGGTATAGAACAATTCTCGTGTGAAAAATTATAGAGATATTCAAACAGAGCAACTTTGCAAGAACAATTTTTCAAGCATGCTTCTTTACAGCTCTCCATGTCTGTTCCTCTAAGAACTGCAGCATCAGGGTTAATATGACTAAAATGGTAAACTTCTTTATATGGAAGAAGATATTGGGATAGGGCAGATTGGCTTTGGGGATCTTCGCAAATGGCTGAGGATTTCTCTATGCATCTGTAATAGTCCTCAAAATCTCCCACATATCCTTCAGGACACGAACATTTGCCATCTGAGCGTAGCTGCACATCACCATAACTTGTAGGATAATCACATTCGCTTAAATATTTATCCAACAGATTAACTGATTCGCCCACATAGTCACCAAGAATGAGATGCCCACATGAATCGATTTTCCTGTAAGTCATCATTTTTTTATTAACTAGTGTTAAGTCAAAAGGGAATGGCTCATAAGCTGCAGGTGCAGAGAAGAATAAAGCAAGAGTGCTGTTACCAGATCCAGAGAAATTTAATTCAATGGATTCGACCATGTTTCCACCGAAAGTTACATATCTGAATTACATCTGTGGGGCATTAAATTGGTCCTGGTAGAAGGCAAACAGGCCTTGAGACATTACAAAGAGATAAAAGTTTCCTTCAGACATGTTGGTTTCTGAAGCGGAAGCAACCAGCCTCTGCACTGGCATAAGTTTCTGCCCCAGAAGCAGTGTGACTGTTGGATGATCAAAAGACTGCCACACAGTCTCGTTACTGCTACCATAGAGCACAAGGTTTCCTGTTTCCATCATCTTTATGCCTACAACAGACCTATTAGCTAGATGTGTTTGTAGACCATACCGAAGTTCCATCTGTATCTCTCAGCTCCAAATTTCCATCTAAGAGTAACTGCAAGATTACATCCTCACCGATTGGTCTGTTTCTGTTTGCTTTCCATGTAACATCTCTGAAAGACAAAAGTCCATACTGTGATGTATCAACTTGCCCAACAACAAGAAAGAAAGAATCATATTCCTGCCCAAAAGAGATAAATCCACAAGCAAAACCAGTATGCTTGTTTTCTGCTAATCCAGCACTTGGGTTCTTAGCGAACAATATTATTCGTTAAGTCATGGAAGATAGGGGAGATGGTATTGACTGATTATTGTTGATCCAAGATTTAGGTACTTGTGCTATAGAATGATAATGAAATTCAACGTGCAGGCAGCTTGTAAGAAGTAAAATGATTATAGCCTGCAGAGCACTATTCCAAGGAAATATGTCCATTTCACTGGATGAATTTTTTGCAGTACCGATATTAGCATGTAGTGCACTTTGAAACATTAAAGTAGGAAGAGGATTAACATTAGGTCGTTTTTTCCAAGTCCAACCTGATCAATTAATTAATGCAATTTCACGTGTAAAAGACTGGTTTTCTATTTAAAAAATCACATATTTGGAAAACTGGCACTCAGAGGTCCACAATTTTTGTTTTATTTATTTATTTTTCATAGCAATTACATGAATACTTTTTTTTTTTTTACTTTTCTCAGTTGAGCTCCAACTATTTTAGAGTTGGGGACTATAGCAGAAGCGCTGTGTTGCAGAGAAGCACTGTCTTGGATGAAGTCCATCTCTTGCTCCAATGTCATCTTTGAAACCGATGCCTTGCAAGTTTGTCCAACAATCACTAATAATGGTCCAAACATGTCTTATTTTGGTCAAATTATAGCAGAATGTTAGAGTATTCTTGAGAAGTTTTCATTTAGTTGTATTACCCATGTTAAGAGATTAGCAAACCAGGTGGCTCATTCCCTTGCAAGGAATGTTGGTTTATCTGCTGATCATAAAGAATGGAGATTATGTGCTCCACCTTTCCTTTATGATTGTCTTGTTGCGGACATTAATAATATTTATGATTTGAGCCTTAAAAAAAAAATTACTTAAAAAAAAATTCAAGTTTCTGACTGCTTGAATCAAAAGATAATTTTTTATAAAAATAGATCAAAAGATATACATTAGGTTAACCTGATTAATGGGAAATATTGACAAAGTTTACAAATAACGATTCCAAGTGGTCCTGAAGTGGAGTGATCAATAATGATTATTATTATTATTGGCTTGCAGTCAAGTAACTTAGGAACTCCCACTAAACAAAACGTAAATTTTCTTTTGCAATCTGCGATCAAATTTCATTTAAAAGAACTTGATAATGTAATTAAAATGACAAAGAGTACATGATGATTTTCTTAGAAGTTGATTCCTTATCTGGGTCCGGATAGAATTGATGGCACTAATGAGCTTGAGGTCTCCAAAGCTACATGACTCCCTGTTGGACTATGAATGTTGTAGTTTAGGCCATCTTCAACATCTGTTGTACCCTCTAAAACCTTAACAACCATTGACATGGAAGGTCTCCTTGTGAATTCACCTTGCAGACACCAAATAGCAACTCTCATCATCTCAACAACTTCAGACCAGTGCAAAAGCATATCTTGATTGCTTTTGTCAATCATATCGATCAGTTGACCCTCTTCTGTATTTTTCATGAGGGTAGGAAATAGCTGCATGCCTTCTTCAGGTCGCAAGCTATCCAAATTTTTTCGTCCGCAGATTGTTTCAATGATAACAATACCAAAGCTGTAAATATCTACCTTCTCTGAGACTACAGAGTTGAGTAATAATTCAGTTGCCAAATATCTAGGAGTTCCTCTCATCGTGGTAATCACTTGGCTTTAATCCCTGTCAATCAATTTACACAAGCCGAAATCATATATTTTTGCACGAAAGTTTGTATCCAATAGGATATTCTGGGGCTTGATATCTAAGTGTACTATTCTCTGTCTGCAATCTTCATACAGATAGGCTAGCCCTTTGGCTATATCTAAAAGAATTATTTTTTTAACTTGCCAGAGCAGAGGTGGTTGCGGAGGCACCTCATGGAAAATCCATCTGTCGAGGGATCCATTGCACATAAACTCGTAAACTAAAAGCCTGTGCAATATTTTTGTGCAGAATCCAATTAACTTCACCAAGTTGACATGGTGGATGCTCCCTATAGTCTTAACCTCAGCTAGGAATTCTTTCTTCCTTTGGCCTAAAAAATCCAGGCGTTTAACGACAATTTTCTCGCCATTTGAGAAACTTCCTTCAAACACTGCCCCAAACCCTCCTCCTCCAAGTTTCTTATTGAAATCACGAGTTGCCATTTTCAGTTCTTTATATGTGAATCTCCTGGGTATTTCTGAAAATTGATCCAAATAATCTTCCAAACCTTCCTCACTACCTCTTTTTCTTCTAAAATACAAAAGCCAAGCAGTTAGACCCACAAGAAGGAAAGTTCCAATAGTTGATCCTGATATTATTGCATTCCGTAGAGATGTCGTGAGAGAACTATCATCCTCTCTTTTGTCAGAAACTTTGATGAAGGCGCGTGACTGATAATTGTTTCTTGCCTTTCCATCATGTATAAGTGAAAGTACTGGTGACGGCAAGAAACAATTACCATATGAGGAGTTATAGTAATGCTGAAATAGAGCAGCTTTGCAGGAACAATTTTTCAAGCATGCCTCTTAACAACTATCCCCATTTGTACCTTTCAGAGCTGCAGCATCAGGATCAATATAGCTGAAATGGTAGACATCTTCATAGGTAATAAAATATTGTGATAGGGGCTTTTCACATGTGGTGGGAATGATCTCCGAGCATCCATATTTGCCATAAGCGTCTAAAACATTGTCTTGATCAAACCCATGTGGGCATGAGCACCCTGCATTTGAACAGAGCCCATAATTACCGCAAGTTGTTGGGTAATCACATCACCCATAACATCAGCCAACAGGTCAACTGACCTAAATGTGTCATCATCATAGATCCTGAGATGCCTATCAGGATCAAATCTCATATATGACATGTTTGCATGGTTAAGAGGAGTTGTAAACATTGGATTCGGCTCCCTAGATGCTGAAGCTGGAAATGCATAGAGAGACAGAGAATTAGATGTGCTGTAGTTTAATTCAATGCTTTCTACCGTCTGAAGAACTGGGAAGTTGAAGTACATCTGTGGGACATCAGCTTGATAAAAGCCAAATAAACCTTGAGAGGTTACAGAAAGATAGAAGCTCCCCTCAGACCAGTTAGTTTTTGACTTGCTAGCCACCAGTCTTCTTCCTACCTTCAGTTTCTGCCCAGGCAGCAGAACATCAGATGGATAATCAAAAGACTGCCAAATGGTCCTATTGTTCCTGTCATAAAGAACAAGGTTTCCATCTTCCATCATCTTCATATCGATCACAGACATGTCTGATGTGCCAGTAGACCATATCAAAGTTCCATCTTCATTTCTTAGGACTAAATCACCATCTTGGAGCAAATCTAAGGTTGCGTTCTCTCCAACAGGTTTGTTTCTGGTGGCTACCCAAACTAAATTGCCAAAAGATGAAATTTTTTGTCCATCTTTTGACATCTTGGTTAAACTGATGCCAAAATAGGTGGGATTTTTTTCACCATAATAGGTGTAAATCCACAGGCAAAGCTAGTCGTGGATTTTGACAAGTGATGAATCCCATTGGTATAGACTTATTACAGAATTTGGTTTTTTATTTAAGAGAATTATTCTGGCAGAGCCAAAAGGAGATGGGATAAAGATGTTATTATTGACCCACGGTGCGGGTGCTTGCGTGGTAGCATGATATTGAATTTGGGCATGTAGGAAATTTGCAGGAGATAAGATAATCAAGAGGTGCAGGACTAAAAGAAATGACCATGCAGCCATGAGTTTCACCAGCTATGAAGATGATGAAGCTAAAACCAAAAAATTAAATCTAAAATATGTTCCTTTCGAATGATAGACTTGCTTACATCAACTTGAAATAAAAAGTCTATTGCCTTGTCCTACAAGTTGTTCATGCCCTTCCAAGTAGACCTGGAAATCGCAATTAATTTACTTTGAAACTTTCAGTCAAATAAAGCCAACTTCTTGTTCTATGGCCCCATGAAAGCTACATAGTCGTTTTTGAATGCAACAACCTTTCCTTTTCTCCAACTCTGATTCCATTACAGGTGACTTACTGTTGGAAGTCATCCCGCTTCCCCAGTACCAAAACCTCATAGTTATACATTCATTCATGTCCATGACATAACCAAGATTGCATATATCTATTTTCATCAATTCATCATATAAGGTTAGCCTCCTCTAATTGATGAATCTTTTCTTCCAGCTGCAGCATTATTTATAATCCTCAGTTTTGGTTCTCTTTTTTATGTAATTGCTACAAACCATATGCAACTTACTCTAATTATATTTACTAATAAAAGAAACTCATTAGTTTAACCTAATGCAATCAGAGTAAACATGAAATAAACTTATGATGCTACAAACCATATGATAAACTGAAAGATATATGCAACTATGGTTTACAGGACCAACTTTGCACAAGTGTTGACAAGCAAGAGTTATTATAGGAATTCTCAACTCCATTATGGTTATTACACATATTGCCCTTAGCATTAGCTATAATAGTAACCATTACCATACACATAATCTCGTAGACCAAACCCCCTCCAAGCCCTATTACACATAAAACCATGACCCCTATAATCCCTATTTTTGACACTTCCATTGTTTCAAGATTCAAGAGCAGACCATCCATAGGTGAAGTCGACACTGTGTTGTACAATTTGATGGCTATAAATTCTCCTATTACAAAGTTTGCTAAGAGTTTGTTTGGTAGAAATGAATTCCACAAATTTTATGAAATTCATTTATAAATTCACATTTTACATGTTCGGTTTAAATTTAATTTTTTGTAGAATTCATTTCCAAATCCAACTTTTTAAATTTATGAAATTTATTATAATTAGAATAAATTCTAATAAAATAGTTAAAATTTGCAAATGAATTCCACAAGTTTTAAACTTATATTTTCAAATGATTAAAATATCCTCATTATCTTTATTTTTAAAAATATATTTTTATCTACTCAAAAATAGCTTTCTCCTCCTAAAATAAAAAAAAAAACTCTCTATTAACAGCTGCTCTAATATCCCCATTCCTTTGGGAGTGGTGGTGAGGGCGTTGTTTGCCCATTTAGGGAGTGAGGGTTTGAACCCCACTCCCTCCCTTTTCCAATGTCCCATTTGACATAATCTAACAAACTAATTCTGACTTTACCGAGACTGTGTACCAAAAAAAAATCTCCTTCCCTCACGCAGACTGCTCTTTCACCATTTTGTATTCAAACAACCTGGCTCTGGTTATACAACCCACATCCTGACAACATACAATAGAAATATAGAAGAGTAACAAAATTGTAACCATGTCTCAGGCAATCAGCCATATATAAATTTATTTTTTATTCTGTTCTTGATTAATTCCATGAATTTTCTTGAAAAACTTATCTGAATGCATGTAGTATTAACAAATTAGAATTAAAATAATGTTATAAATATAAATGAGAGCTCCAATACTGTGCTATTTTATTACTTTATATGTTTCTTGGTTTTGTATTTTTATTAGAATTATTATATGTGCTTAATATATTTTTGGAATTAAATAAATATTTAAAAAGAAGTTAAATATTAATTTGAATGTTAATTAATTATATTTTTAATAATGTAATATGAAATTTAAAAAAAAAGGTAAAAACATAATATATTTAAAGGAATAGATTTATACCAAATACAATATAACAAAATATGAAATTTATTTCGAATGAATTTCATAAACTATTCATTAAAACCAAACACACTTTATTAATAAAATTTTATTTACAAATGAATTTCATTTAAAATTTATTTACAAATGAAATAAATTTATTGGTGGAATTTAACGGTATAAGGCTCATATAAGGCTAAGTTCTTAAAACATTTGGTGTCAAATGTATAACTGAAAAAAGTAATTGATTTTATGGATTTGTCTTTTTTTTTTTTGTTGAGTTTTTCTCATGGGTTAAGTTGCATTGCCAACTAACTAAAAATTTGCATGTAACAATAATTAAAATCACATAATTTTTGTTCTATAAGATTAATTCATAACTGAGAGCGTAGAGTGTTGATTGTTTTCATCTTCCTTCTCCCATCTCAAAGAAATAGAATCAGAGAAAATCTTTTTTTTTCTTTTGATTCTACTATTTTTCCAATTATTATTACTATTATTATTATTATTATTATTATTAGAGTATTTATATCTCCTCTAAAATGAAATAAAAATATACTAATATTAAATTTATAAAAAGTATAAAATTTTTATTTATGTTTGATCAAATTTTAATATTTTATTTGTTATTTTTATAATAACATTATTTATTTTAAAATCATGAAATAAAATTAATAATAAATTATATAAAATTTATATTTTTTCATTAAAATTAAGATAAAAAATAATTTTTTGCAAAAAAAAAAGATAAAATATAATTTTAATTCAATAAATAGAAAATTATTTTTTTATTTTTTATATTAAAGATTTTTATTTTTTTTATTTTTTATTACAACGAGTAAAAAAAAAAGGATTTGTCATAAACCTTAAAGAAGGCATTAATTTAATTCTTAAAATAAATATTTATTTATTCACTAGTGTTAACTAATAAAATACAGTATAGGAGTACTACACAGTTTGTAACAGTATCACATATAAAAAGGGGCCAAAATTAAGAATTTGGCAGGCAGGAGACCAAAACCCTAGGATTCAACAGAAGAAAATGGCGGTAAGAGGACAGGATTTGAAGGGGATGACTGTAAATGGAGTTAAAATGTACACGATTATATCGCAGCAGCAGCAGCAGCAGCTTAATCCCAAGAAGGAGCAACGTCGCAAAAATAAAGGTACAGCTTAATTCATATGAACTGTTGATAAATTTTTGCTAAACCCTCGCTTAAACCGCTATCTATTAGATATTTCTGCAGTTCTGATTTTGAATTCATTTGTTACTCAGGGCACCAGCAAAAGTTACAGTTACTTGAGGATTTGAGGTTTGAAACAGCTTCATCAAAAATCAAAGTAACTCCTGATGGAGAGTATATTATTGTATCAGGTGCTTAAAGGTTCTTTTTAGCTTATGGTTCTGTTTGATTTATTTACTGTTTTTTTAAATGCAGAGTTGGCAATAACTGTGTTTTTTTTTTTGATAAATGGTAGGAATATACCCACCTCAATTCAAAGTGTATGAGGTCAGAGAATTATCAATGAAGTTTGAGAGACATATGGATTCTGAGATCATTAATTTTCAGGTATGTTATATTGATTCCTTGATGTTCTAATTCAGTTAGCATATTTAACTTATTGGGGACTAACTGTTTGTTCTAGTTTTGAATTGAAAGAGGATTAGATAGTCTGTAGTTGGTGAAAGGCATAAGTTTAGGGATAATCCTCAGTAATATGCTATTTGGATTTTGGTACCTCGACTACAGCAACTCATAGAGCTTTGGTCGAGTTTAACAATTGTTGTTTGTAACTAAATTTCTTGATTCCTAATCAAAATTGATGGTAAAGTTAGCATTTGTTTCTGCCTCTTTGTCAACTTTCTTTGATTTGGATAGATACGATTTTTAAGTCAAGGTTTTGTGTGTTGAGAGGATGCTGATAGAAAAATAGAGAAAAACTTTCTGAGGTGTCTAAACCAAGTGGGATATAGTTAAATGAGATAATATGCTTTTGGAATACCTGCCTTTGTGTCACTGACAACCTTCAAACATAAGTTTATGGGTTATCAGGCAAGGAATTTTAATGAAATGGAGAGGGTACAGAATGAAATGTAGGAGAATATTTGAAAGTTAGAGCAGAAGGTCGTAAGACTAGAGCAAATTAGTCGTCTCTTTACAGTTTTATTTGATTTTGGTACTTTAACTAACAATTTGGTTTCCTTGTAGGTCTTGGATGATGATTATTCAAAGCTTGCATTCTTATGTGCTGATCGTTCTGTTTCCTTGCATGCAAAATATGGGAAACATTACAACTTGCGGATTCCAAGGTTTCCTTTCTGTGATTCATGATATTCCTATTCTTATTTCTCATCATGGACTATGTTTTGCTTTGTTGATTTGCTATAGTGTACTAGGATGCCCTGCACAGTTTTTTCCTAGACATGCTTCTGTCATCATGCTTGTTTTTGATATATTTGCTACACACACACACATATATGTCGTTTCATTCCTTTCTCTGTGAAATTCTCCCTTTTTTGACTATTGAGGGGAAAATAATCTTTCTTATGCGTCTGTGTCTAACAGGATGGGAAGGGATATTGCATATGATTGCTGGTCTTGTGACTTGCTTTGTGCTGCTTCATCTCCAGATTTATATCGCATAAATTTAGAACAGGTGTTTAACTTTCCAAGAATTGTTCTAATAGTATAAATAATTGTTGATGATCCTTCTCATCCTTCAGTCATTATGATTTCTAGTTTATAGCAGATTCTGCTGAATCAGTAGTAGTATAATGGCATACCATCTGGCTTGCACATTAAGCTTCCTCGTCAACTACTTTATGTGTACCATCTTTGTCTTAGATTTGACGGACCTTTACTTTTGCAGGGGCGATTTCTATCCTCACTCAACACAGAATCACCAGCCTTGAATGTAGTTTGCCGAAGGTGGTTGATGAATCTTATTGTAGCTATATGAAAATTTTGTATGTTGTTGGTGCATCTGGCTGTTGACCTTTGTTTAATCAATACTGAGATTTTACTTCATTTTGTATTCAAGCAAGCTTCATGGGTTGGTTGCTTGTGGTGGCGAGGATGGCGCTGTTGAATGCTTTGATATGAGAACTAGATCTTCAGTTGGTAGAATTAATGCTGTTGAACCTGCTGGTGATGCTGACCAGGTCTGTTTTCCTACATCTTGATTGACATGGAAATTGTTGTTATTAAAACATTTTTCTTGGATTTGAGAACCAAATTCAGACTCTAAGCTACTGCTTTAGTCTTGGTAATTTGTTACTCGATATAGTTTGGATAGCTGATTTGCAATGTATTACATTGAACGTGGGCCATCATTTTGTTTATTTCTTGTTGTTGCATTCTCTCCCTCTCTTGTTCTTTCTTTATTTGGTTGTATCAGTGCACTGAGGGTGGTGAGACATGTATATCAATTGGTTTTACCATATTTGCTCTTATTTACCTGAAGATTCTCTCCTACTTTATTGGCTGAATCTGTAGGAGGTAACTGCATTACAGTTTGATGAGGACGGAGGCTATCTCATGGCTGTTGGTAGTAGCACTGGGAAGGTATGATGCTCATCAGATTCCTGTGAAACCACCTGTGAATTTATCATATATTGATTAACCATAGTTTCTACTAAATTTCACTCGTAGTGGATCTCCAACATTAGTTTGTTTGATTGATGACATAATTCCATGTATATTGAGCAAAAATCTGGTGTGTTCTAGTTGCCTGTATCAGCTTGCTTATTTTTTTTCCTCTATAAAGTAATAGAAGGCTTGACATGAATGCTAAAGGCATGGGATGCTTAGTGGGGTGGGATTTTTTGAGGGAACACCGCAAGCCTTTAGAGTGCCAATGGAAGGATGGCTAATATAAACTAGAAATCAATGAAGATTTGTAGATCAAATACAACATGCATATCAGTCTATTTAATAATTCAGTTAAGCGGCCTTAATCTTGTATAAATTGCAGGTGTTGCTCTATGATTTGCGATCCTCACATCCTATTCGAGTTAAGGATCATATGTAAGTATACTTGTACTTGTTGGTTATTTTGTTAGTACAAAATTGTGGTCTGAGTTTATCTGAAATTTTGCTTCTTGGAAACACTGGTATTCTAATACAGGTATGGCAGCCCAATATTGGACATTAAGTGGCATCATAGTCTCAGTTCTGAACGGGTTAATCTAATCACTACAGATAATCATGTAGTTAGAATATGGGATCCTGAGACGGTACTGATTTTTTTTTTTGCCCTCACATCCTTTTGATTAATGAGCTGAAGATGCTTTCGTAAAGAAAAATGAACAAAACGCTTGTATTACTATCAAGTATTAATGGCTGTAAATGTATTTCTTTCTTTTGTCAAACAAGAGGAAGAGTTTCTTGTTTTCTAGGTGTTATAATTTGCACAATTATTTGCTATCCTAAAGTAAGGACTGCAGCGACTGCTGCATAACTATAGTTACTTTCTTAAAGATCATTTGGGAAGTAAGCATTTGAATTATTTTGAGTGATTTAACCTGAAGACAAATTAGAAGTTGTTACCCTTGACGCTCTTAAATTCTCTGAAATATGGGAATGTCTCTTGAACTCAGAGGCAAATTACATAAATGGTACCTGTTCTTATGGTGGAGATTGAAGGCTAGTATCTCAGCTTTGCAGAGCTTTTAACTGCACTGTTAATCGAAAGATGGTACTCTTCAATCTTCATGGTGTATGGGAGGGAAATAAGTTGTATTTGTATTTGTTCTCAATGACAATTTCTTCCTTAAAGGATCTTGATCTCATCACCACTTTAGTTTGAATATATTGTAGAATTACTTTTATGATATTTTATCATTTCCATTGTGTCACGGGGGCCTCTTGCCCACTTTTATCAGTATTTTTGCATTTGAATATATGTTTACACCTGCTAACACCTGTCCGGTGGGCAAGTTTTGTAAAATTAACTGAATATAATGGATGTTATTGATTATGATATAATATATTTCTCTTTTGATGTTTTTATCCTCTTCAGGGAAATGGATTGACAAGCATTGAACCTACAGCAGGAAAAATAAATGATACATGCATGTATAATAACAGTGGCTTGTTAATTCTGGCTTTAGACTGCAGCCAAATACCATCTTACTTCATTCCATCCTTGGGACCTGCTCCTAAGTGGTGCCCTCATCTTGATAATTTTACGGTGTGTTCAAAGATGTCATTGACTTTGTTTACTTCTTTCTTGCCTTTTTTTAAAGGTTTACATATAGAATCTTTGTCTTAGAATGGTGATATTGTCTGAGTTCATTTTTGCAGGAAGAGCTGGAGGAAAATGCAGAACCGACCATATATGATGATTACAAATTTTTGACAAAAGAGGATCTTAAAAAATTAAATTTGACAAATTTGATTGGCACCAATCTTCTAAGAGCTTACATGCATGGTTTCTTCATCGATTATCGACTGTATAAGAAGGTGTGATTATTCACGATGTACTTAGTATTATATATGCTGATAGCTGTTTTATGAAAATCAGCAATGCTAGTTAAAGATACATGTTATGGCAAAACAAAGTTTAGGGAATACTTTTGGTAAGGGTAAAAAAAGAGAGAAAAGTATTCATACTTATTTGCAAAGCTGACTTCATTATTGTGGCTGATGTATTTTATTGGAATGTGCTGTGTCAGTATTTCTTTGTCTGCAGCTCTTATGAACTTTGATGGTCTTAAGAACTCAATTTGCTTAAAATTTACTCATTCTAAGGTGTGTCTGCTGTAGTGCTAGTTGTGTCAAGTGTAATGGAAGTTTTTCCTTCTTTTTTTAAAAAAAAAAAGCTTGAGGTTTTTCTGAGCTTACTCTTGTAAGTTCTTGATTGATTTTTGAATTGGAAACTTCCAAGTTAGGCATATTGAAGTGATTTGAGGTTCTATTCTAGGGACATCACATATCTAAATGTTACGAAATGATTTTTGTTTTTTCTTTCCCTTTTTTTCTGTTTTATATTGCTAATATATGTGGTATTCTATGCAGGCAAAAGCAATGGTGGATCCTTTTGCTTATGAGGATTACATAGAGAAGCAGAAACAAAAGAAGCTAGATGATATTCGTGCTTCTCGAATTACGGTTGGCATTTATTACATATTAAAATGTTTCATCTCCTAGTTTTCAACAGTGCCCTTCCTTTTAAATTTTCTTATCTTATTTTCTTGTTCCATTGACATGATTGATGGTGTATGAAACTTTTTTCCTCTTTCTCATAACTCCATTTAGGGTCTAACATTTGTATTTAACATGGGATAGACAGTTTTCTTGGCCCGAATGCAAAACATATATTTGGAAATTCTTACCCTCTCTGTGAAAGCTGTTCTGGTGCTTGGCACTACGTTCATTGTTATTAGCTTTTTCTTGTTGGCATATGAAGGTGTGCCTATATAAATTTGTTTCTTCTTGATATTGGCCATGATAATGGAGAAGTTGCTGCCAAACCATTTGTGATTGGCATTATATGCACATTTATGTGTCTGTATGTACATGCATGCTGATATTTACTTCTCAGTTATACATGAAAGTGGTCCTTAAAATCCCTCCTATGTTATACGTCCACAGTATTAATTCAGATATGGCATGGTTAAACTGTTCAAAGTTGCTTGGGTTGGTCCAGGATGGGAATGCAATGTAATCTTTTTTCAATTGTATCTGAAAATATTTTTACAATTTCTCCTTCCTGCAGATTAGGAGAAAACTACCCAAGGTCAACGCTAAGTTTGCTGCTTCAATCCTTGAAAATGAGGAAATTGAAAATGAAAAGAAAGATACTGATGAAAATGCAATAAAAAAACCAGCAAAGAAAAAGAAAGGACTTGGCAGTGAGATTTTCAAAGATGATAGATTTGCATCACTTTTTTCGAACAAGGTATTGAGTTCTGACAATTTGGCAGCTTTACTATGAAATCAACTTTCGTACTAATAATGTCTTGTCTCTTATGTTTCTGATAATCTACCAACATCTATTAACTATTGAAATGTTTATGGGGCTTAAAAATGCAATGTATGCTTAGAAGCAAATTTAGCATCAAGAACCTTTGAATTGGATATGCATGCTATCTAATAATATTTGGATTTCATGATTGTGAAGGAAATGAATTGTAGATTTTCCTTCTGTTTGCTTGTTCTTCCAGGTTCATAACTTAAGATTTAATTCTCTCCTTTTTTTTCCTATATGGTAGGTTAGGAGTCTGAAATTAATCTTACGATTGAATGCTGTCATTTGTTATTCTTCTGTATAGGACTTCGAGATTGATGAGCAATCACAACAGTATTTGGCTTTACATCCTATGGCTTCCCAAAAGCAAGCCTCTTTATTGGAGGAACATTTTGAACCTGTGATGGATGATGAGGATCAGAATTCAAGTGATGCTGATACCTTATCGCACTCCTCTGAAGATGAGCCAGTGGAAAATAAGATCAAAATGAAAACGAAATCACGAGCTCCAAGGTAATATTTTTGTACCTTGTTTGAATGAAATTGTATATACTGTCAAATTACAAATATCAATTGGAAGTGTCAAATTTGATCTTCGAAGAAATAAAAGTGCACGCATAGATATGCATGACCTTGCAAGTTGGATGGAAGTGGTGTGTGTGCGAGACAATTCCTGCATCAACTAGATATTAAAAGAGAGTAAAATACGTTTAGTGTACTAATTGCTTATTTCACTAAATTCTGTAGATTATTTGAAATCAAGGACGAGAGGCATGCTGAAGCATTCTGGAACCGTGAATCTCTAAAGAATGAAGACTCTATTCTTATGGGAGAGAGGGTGGCAGCTCTAGGTGATGACCGGAAGACTTCTGGACTCCCAAGTAATGTGAAGTTGGGACCTGGAGGATCACGAGAGATCTCCTTCATTTCTAGAAGCTCAGCCAAGTATAAGGACGATAACGAGGACAAAGAAGCATCGGGTCAGAAAAGGCGTGGAGTCCAGTCATTAGGGCTAAAGTCAGGTAGATCAGGGTTTCGAGGTCGTGGAAGAAGGAGAAATGGGGGAAGGGGCAGAAGGGGGCAGCGATAAACATATACCGCACTAAGATGCAAGTGATTGTGGTTGTATAGATCTAGCTGCCTGTCGGTGACTTGAACCAACTTGTAGTGTTCAGTTCAGTGTTCACAGAGCTGAGGAGGTGGCATTTTTTGAAGTCGAGATCTATTCACGGTAATGCCAAGCTGATATGATTTTTTTTTTGAACAAACAAGCTGATATGATTCACATTTGATAAATTAAGGTATGTAGATTTTATGTTAGGAAAAAGTTTTGTTTCAAGAGAAATTGTTATCAATGTGATTCTTTAAGCATAGAAAAAGGCCAATTTTCACCGTGGCAACGAGTGTTCCATATTTAATGTATTGTCATAATAGTTTTGTAGCTTTTGCTTATTTTTAAATCTCATTTTTATTTGTTTTAATTTTAAGAATTTTATATAAATTTTTAAAAAATATGCATTGAAGCATAAATTATAATTTAGTAGCTAGTATTATATCTGGTGACGCTACCAAAATAATCAAATTTTTATTTCTTTTATGTCGTCTAAATCGAAATGCTGTCGTCTCTGCTCTCCTCTCATTCAAAACAAAATCATTGGAATTATGTTGATTTGGAGAATTCATAATAATCCAATGACTAAACTACCCAAAAAATTACTTATCCACTTCATGAAACTATCATTGTATTTTGTTCAAAAAAAAAAAAAAACTATCATTGTATTACTGTCTTCCCAAATTACTGAAAAACTAAAGGAAATTATATAAATCAATTGCATAATTACAAGGAAACAAACCTCAAAAACAATTTTATCCTTATTGGAAAACTTTTCAATTTAATCCTTCCGCCTTATTAGGTTACAAATATATAATCTAAATATATGGGTGAATAATACATAATATATATATAAGTAAAATTTGATATATTTTTCTTGGCCCATTACAAATTAAAATATTAAAAACTAAAACACTATAAAAATTAATTTATAATTCTATAAAATAGTAAAAATAAAAACATAAAACAAAAAAAAATCATTTTTTTTCCTGAAAAGAATATTCCTAAAGAGGTCAGAGGAGTAATAATCACTAATCGACATTGAAGGGGAGGGGCAAAAGTGTCAAATCAAAGAGAACGCGGTAACAATAATTAATTAATCAATGATATTGAGTAGTGGACATACGGATCTTCCAAAGAAAAACCCGAACCCATTTATAAAGTCTTCTTTTTGTTGGTTTCTCGCGTCAATGCGCCACTGTTACAGTTAAAAAAGAGAGGATAGAGAGGGGGAGCGGAGCTCGCAAAACCACAGATCCAAAAACCCTAATTCATACTTCACTCTCTACCCTCACTCAAAACCCTCTCTATCTCTCGATCAATTCATTAGTATACACTCTTTGCTTCATCTGTTGCTTTAGCTTCCTCTTCTTCCAATCGTTCGATCCGGTGTTTCTATGGTCTAATTATTTCTCGGTATGTTTATTGTTGTGAAACCCTAGCAACAGAGCTTTTTAGCTTGTGTATTTGTGCGTATTAAGTTGTTGAATTTTTTTCTTTGTTTGACTGCTGTTATATTACTGATTAGTGGTTAAGATCTATAGTTTTTCGTTGTTTTAGTCTTCAATTTTTATTTGTCAACAACCCATTAATATTTTAATTGCTAATTTTCATGGGTGTCTCTTGGTTTAGAGATATGTGCAATTTTAGATTTTTTTTGCCCTTTTTTCGTTTTATTTTCTTTGATAATTTAGATTTCTTGAAGCTTTAGCTTTCTGGCTTCTTTAACAAATTATTTATGATTTATGTTTTCGTAGGAAAATTCAACACTGGGTTTTGGTTATTGAGCTACTATTTTTTTCTTAGCCTTTGTGTTATTCAATTTTTTATTAGTTAATTGATTCTGGCAAACTAAATTGTAATGAAGTACTCTTTCAGCTGTTGTGGTTTTGTTTGTTTATTAACTTTAATTCGACTCCTGGTCTTTTGTTGATTTAGAATATTAAGTTAAATTTTCTTCTGTTTCCCTCTTTGTTTTTATATACTCGTAACTGATTCACTGATTACTTTCCTTGGAAAATTAATATGCATGGTATGCTTTTTTATTTTGTTGAAATTTGACATTTTTCTGCTCAACTTATCATTAATCTTCTCTTGATGATGCAGTATTTGTTTTGCACAAAACATGTGAGCATTGTCTGTGCAGTTTCATGCTGCTCATGCATGTTTATTTTGTTTTGATAGGGCACTGTGTCAGTGTCATTGCCTTCAGGGAGGTCAATTTTTAATAGTACCAAAGAAGCCTGGAGATCTAGCTGTTGCAACTTTTGTGTTCCTGCAGAGCTTCAGAATGATTGCTGCTGAGCCTGTAGTAGCAAAGAAGTTGAAGATTAAGTTCTCTTCCAAAAGGATAGATGCTGTTATTGGGATAAATGCATGTGAGTCTACACACAATGTGGACAAAACTTATAATTCTCAGGGCTGTGACACACGGAATGTGAAGCAGAACCCTGCAGAGAGTGGTGGTATTAAGCGTGGCCCATCAGAGATGGTGGAGGTTCAGCCACAGAAGAAAAGGAAGATGGATCGCAGTGTCATACATCAGTGTTCTTCCCTTTTAAAATCACTGACAAACCATCCATGTGGTTGGGTTTTCAAGGAACCAGTGGATCCAGTGGCTCTGAATATTCCTGATTATTTTTCAATTATAACCAACCCGATGGATTTAGGGACAGTGAAATCTAAATTGGAGCTAAATCGGTATTTTGGAATGGAAGAGTTTGCAGCTGATGTCAGACTGACGTTTGCAAATGCCATGCTGTATAATCCTCCTTCAAATTATGTTCATAAAATGGCAGAGAAACTGAAAAAGCTTTTTGAGACGAGGTGGAAAGCTCTAGAGGAAAAATGGAATCATGAAGCACCAGAAGCTGTTGATGGGAAGCTTTTTAGTGTCAGGCCAAAGGAAATTGGTGATGCAAGACAGAATTGTCCAGAAACACCCCCTTTGCGCAATTCTGCGTTGCCCAAGAGGTCAAAACCATCTGAAGATAAGGTGCTAAAGCGCTCTTCGAATGCAAGACCTGTGGAAGTGAGTAGTTGTTCCTTTAGTTCGTATAAGATGCTCCAGTTCAACTCTTATTTTATTGATGTTGAAACTTAACAGTAACTGTACTGTGCAATTTGCAAAATAGATAATTGACTTTGTGCTCTTGTTCTCACATTTTCCCTGTGGTGTATTTAGCTATTTGTGTGTGTAATATTGTTTTTGCGCATTATTAATAATTTTTTTGTTGTTTATTATTGAAAACTGATTTCCTTTGGCACTTCGCCCTAGGTGAAATTCTCTAAACCAACAGAAAACTCTAATCGCAAGGCATTACATCAAAATTCTTTCAAAGGTATGAAGTGGAAGAATAAAGTTCCTGCTTTATGGCTCTTTATTGGAGCTAATTAGAAATGTCTTATAGGCACAGATAATGGTGGTAGACATTCTTGTGGCTCTGTCAATGTCAAACCATCATCCAGCCCGGTTGTTAGTAAATGCGGTACATGTGGGAGAAGTGCCTGTCAATGCATAATTCCCAGTGATTCAGCCCATGCTTCCTCAGGTTCTTAATCTTTTCTGTTGGTGTTATTATTTTTTAAGTCCATCATTTATTTGACCACCATATTTTCCCCTCTTGTTCTAGATATATCTTCTGAGAGGTCATCAGGAAGAGATCATCATGCACACAGCAGTGATACCTCAAAACTGGTATTTGAATAGTTGTTTTCTTGATTTCTTCTTCTCTTTTTTTTTTTTTGCCAATGCATTACAATGTCATTAAAACTGTGTTCAAATATAGGATTTTCAGGGAAAATGCATGTCACTGTCACAGACGAGCAAGTCAGATCCCGATTCTTCTGATGGTGAGAAAATCTTCTATTATGTGATTTTTTGAGATTCTGCTGTCTTGAGTGACCTGATTATTTAGAATCTTCGTAAAGGAGCTGTAAGTGCTTTGGATGAGGAAAATATATGTCCTAGTTCTCAGCTTACGACTCCTGCAAGAGATGCAAATCCAATTGAAGGTTAGTTTATCTTATTCACAAAGCTTGACTTGAAGCTAACTGTTAGTTTCAACTGCTCTGTCTGGAAAAGCAACTTCGTGAGCTTTTTCTTCTATTATTTATATTTAGCATGGAGACCTCCAACTTTTGATGTGCAACTATCTCCTACAAAGGCTCTCCGTGCTGCAATGATAAAGCGTCGATTTGCAGACACTATCTTGAAAGCAAAGCATAAGACACTCTTGGATCATGTAAGGACCCATTTTTTCTCCTTTTCTTTATCCCACCTCACATGCCAATCCTCTCTTTGTTTCTTCCTCTAGCGGCTGATTTTTCTTCTGGACAATTTTTTTTTGTTAGGGTGATAAGGCTGATCCTATGAAGATTCAACAGGAAAAGGAAAGATTAGAGAAGAGGCAACTTGAAGGTGATTTAAGAATCTTTATAACTAAGTATGACAAATTGAATATGATGATTTATGTTGACTTCTTTACCCAGAGTTTTTGTTTGGTCAAACCTGTGTGTGAGTTTTAGATGCATGGAATATGTAAAGCAGTTGGAGTGAATTGATGAAAGTTTTTGTAATAAGATTCTGATTATCACAGTTGGAGTAACAATGACAAAACAGTGTTGTTACCGTGGTTTTTGGATTTAACTTCTGCCAAATCTAAAATTGGAGACTCGCAGTTTGTTGTTAGATTCCAGGTTTTCACTTGTTTGTGTGAATGTCAATATATAGTTATTGTGTTTGATGACTTTAATGTTGTAAATATACAGAGAAGGTTTGGATTGAAGCCCAAATCAAAGCTGCTGAAGCTGCAACACGAAAGAGGGAAGAATCGGAGTTGAAAAAGCAACGGGAGAAAGAAAGAGAAGCTGCCCGAGTTGCATTACAGATGGTATACACCTTTTACTAGTTCTTGGAAAACCTAATATGTGGACAATATGTGTGTGGATGTATATATATAATATGTTGAGCTTTTGTCACCCCTGTCCACAGATGGAAAAAACTGCTGAGATTGAGCAGAACCTAGAAATTGTCAAGGAACTTGAGAAGCTCAGTGGCTGTTCGCTTTCCTACAGTTACAGTTTTGGCCGGAAAGGGACTGAAGTTGCAGAGGGAGAGTTGGAAGGCACTCATTCATGGAGCCCATTGGAGCGGTTAGGTCTGTTTATTAAGGACGACATTGTGGATGATGATGAGAATGAGATGTTAAATGGGGATGAAGAGGAAGGGGAAATATTTCCGTGAGTCTAGCTCGTGAAATGGTTAAAAGCAAGGGGAGAATTATTGTATGTTTCTTTTCCTTTTTTCTGTCTGTTAATAGCTCTTTGCATCGGCAGTGGGAGGCAAAAGAGACAATGAGACGATTGGTTGTAAATGAATATAATTTTGTAGGGTGACGGTGTAATTACAAAAGTATTTATAGCATAAATATGAATAGTTAGTTAAATTCTTCACTTCTCTACCATTTTGCTTCGAATGGGATTATTTGTTATTTGCTGTCGTTACTTTTTAAGTTTTCTGTTGAGGTCTATTCTGTAGAGGGATTCAATTTGGATCAGTGATTGATTTCAGGTTTGGTCATAAATCTAATTGGTTACTTTCAATTAGGTAAATCAACAGTTCGGGCCGCACTCAAAGGCATCTCCCATTTTTATAGGAACTTCTGCAACCATCCCCATAGTGTTATAGGAACTTCTCTAACCATCCCCATAGTGTACTATAGTGTCTGAGACAATTAGGGTGTATTCCCATACATGCTGTAATTTGGGCTCTCTTCTATGTGGAAGTAAGAGTGTACTATAGTGTCTGAGACAATTGGGGTGTATTCTATGGTTATGATTATGATTATGATTAGGGTCGTAATTTATGGTTAAGATTCTCCCATATATGCTGTAATTTGGGCTCTCTTCTATGTGGATGATTTGAGTAAACAAAAAAATCGAATCCATCGCATGCTTCACGCCAATTAATAACGTTTTTGGTCTCCTACGATCCAAAGATGTAGATAGCATTCTATTAAAGCCAGTCCACGAAACATTCTTACAGTTAGCCTAGACAATTGGACTAACTTCCATAACAATAAAGACAACAAAGAAGTGAAGTTTTATTTAAGTCGGCAAAACATTTCAAATTCTGATTTGTTGAATAGTAGCATTTAGCATTTCATATTCGCATAGAATTCTTGAAGCAAAATGCTGAGAGGCATTCATTAAGCGTTCATAAATGGTAGCAAAATTTTCTTTTTCTTCCACATTCCTAATTAAAATTAGCAAGAATTTCTACATTCCTAATATAGTATACGGGCTGCTGCTGCAGCATTATGAAAGCATTTTCATGGTCTCCAGCACCATCAGGACTGTACAACTCATATCGTGTAGCGATTCTTGGCAGCTCTGTCAAGCTTCTTTGCATCATCCTGACAAAGGCAATGAACACAAGTTTAGCAAGTTCAGACAGTTAATTATAACTGAAGCAACATAAAATCCTTACATGGAATATAAATCCAATAGTGTCATTGTAATCGAGAAGTTCCTTCCATTGTTTTCCAATGCTCAGCTGCAAAAAAAAATAATTCCATCATGTTCAATATGACCAAATGTACTGGCGGCGTGCATCTATTTTATTTCAAAAGAAGTTCAGTATAGCATATGTTGCTACTAACTAAAGCATACAAAAAAATTCAACAACTTATAACCCAAGGAGGCCACAAAATGTTCTCCAGAAACCATAAGAACCACCACATTACAAACAACAATTCATCCATTATTCTGGAACATTATAAGATCTTCAAGGAATATCATCAAAAGAATAATGTGACACTATTGTCTAGAGAAGAATTAAATTTGAGTCCTGATGTGCTAGAGAGTGTCCATGATCTATATCTTATTACTTATTTCTCTAACAGTCATAACATATGTCAGCTTTCCACTGTATAACAACATAATGGGTTTCCCCAATTGCACAGTTTATGCATCAGTTCCTTGCCAATTCTAAAAACATGCTGATCATGGCTACACAATAAGAGATCTGCCTTGAGAAGTCAATGTTATAGTGGACTATGGCAAAGTGACAAGCTTGACATAACTCAAACATGATGATCTATTCATGTGCTCAGCTGTTATCTTCATTCCGTGCATCTATTTATTTCAAGAAAGTTCAAAACCGCATTCATTGACAAACAACAATACCAAAAATTTCATCTTAACTAGTTTCATATTCAAGAAAACCACAAAATGTTTTAGATAAATCACGGATAACCACCACATCAACCCCAAAGAATTCTTAAATCCATGATTTTAATTTCCCCATCAGACCTTCTAGGCAACCAAATGGACCATTATAAAATCTCCAGAAAACACCATTGCGAAACAAATAGTATGTCACTACCAAACTTGTCCAACAAAGAAAAATACTAGAAGCGATGATGGGTAGTAAAGTATCCGCAACAAGACAGTTCATTAGGGCCTTGTACAATTTATAGAGCAAGAAATTTCAAACTTTTTCAAAATCAGCTACCTGAGCGGCTTCATTTGAAGCATTCTTGGTCCACAAAGCTATCTTTTCCTGTCTATTTCTGACGCTGACAACTGCTCCACATATTTCATCTCCATGCTCAAACTGCTCTCCAATCATAGCTAGCAACTAACAGAAGCAAAATAGAGAAAATTAGAAGTCACATCATGTACTTAACACTCGGTGTAAATCAATAGCATGTAAAAGTGTAGAAACATACTGTATTCAGCCAACTGCTATCTGATTTCCCTTTAGCAAAGGTTACAGTCCACTTCCCTCCATTAGCACAAACAGGGTCCTCCCATTTTGGCTCAATTTTATATTTGAAACAATGAAAATCAGCCCCCACCGCCAGCTTGCTTGGATGATGTATATTATTGTAAACGCTGAGCACAAAATAAGGAATCAACTTGCCACAGTCAGAAACATCTTATCTTACATATTAGAGGAAATGATTACAGGATCTGGTATGCCATATATAAAACTTAGCAATTTCCGATCCTCAGTAAATTATTAAATTACATTTTGCAGTATATAATTAGGAATAATGGGTGTGATCAGTTCCTTAATAATTAAACTTGTGCATCTCTTTCTGTCTCCAAATGAGAATCTATCAACTTGTTTGAAGAAGAATATTTGCTTATATGACAAAGAAACAAAATACAATGAAAAACAATTTTAAACTCGAACAGTATATGCATGACTGCAGCAGCGCATGTGTAAAATTGATTTTGAAGGAGATCTACTGCCTTCTTCCAAAACTAAATCATCCGAAAACTCCCATCAAAACTCCATCAGTCATCCGAGTCATGTTACAAAGTTAATGTTAAAAAAAAAAAAAAAAAGTGTAACCAAAATATTTTAACAGCCACCGATTTTCCAATCACTACACATACATGAAAAGTACCATCTTCCATCTTTTTTCATTTTTTTTCAAAAACCATCCATCTCAATTCCAATAATTCAATTTTAGGCATTCAGTCAATTCTCATGTGTGGAAATGTTATAATAGTTGCTATAGTTTCAATTCTTGAAAAATAAAAAAACCTGGAATCACACTGCAAATGATTATGCAAGAATTCAATCGAATTAAAATTTTTACACATAGTTAATTCCAAACAGGACCTAATTGATTCCAAACATGTCAATCTCTAAGAAAAAGATCTCATTCCTCGACAACAAAACCTAATCAAACAGAACAAACCAAAAATAATTGAAAAAAAGGGACAAAATCTCACCTCCAGAACTCTTCAACAGTAGCAAAAGTGTAGATAGGACGCATCGAACTACCCCAAGTAGCTTGCTTAGACTTAGCCGACGGATTATCGAACCAAAACGTCCACTGGTGCTCCAGTGGGTGGGGCTCGTACGTTAAAGCGTTAGCCGATGATTTCTTCGCCGATGCTTCCTCTTCTTCGACGATCTCTCCTTCTTCCACTTCATCGTCGTCAAGATTAGAATTAGGGTTAGGGTTTGGTGTTTCTTCAGTGTTTGGTACCGATACGCTCTGTGGCTCTTCAACCGCCATCTCTCCGCTTCAATATTCAATTGCAATTTCGATTACTGATTTTGTTTTTTTTTTTTTTTTTGGGAATAATTACTGATTTTGTTTTGATCTTTGGAATTTTTTTTTTCAGGGCTTTTAACTGTTATGTGCCGCCGCTGCAGCAGAATTGAAGGATCCGGATTGTTTTATGGGTTAGATCTGGATCAGAAAAATGCCCCGAATGTATATAAGCCCAATCTAAATCATAGGCCTTTAATCAAATAATTGAATTTTTTTCGAGATCTTTATATAAATGTACCAAAAATTAAAAAAATTTTCAAAGATGTTGTTGATTTGAAAAAATTTCAAAAATATTTTTTCAAATTTTTTTCTTTTAAATATAACCCACTCCCCTTACCATTAGGGTTGTGTTTTTTTTTTTTTTCAAAATTTTTCTTCTTTTTACTGATTTTGTTTTGATCTTTGGAATTTTTTTTTTCAGGGGTTTTAACTGTTATGTGCCGCCGCTGCAGCAGAATTGAAGGATCCGGATTGTTTTATGGGTTAGATCTGGATCAGAAAAATGCCCCGAATGT
>CATIWK010098252.1:0-14742 GCA_949634005.1 Mallotus japonicus
AAGAGATTAGCAAGTCATTGGCCTTAGGATTTTTCCCTGATTAATTTTAGTGACACAAAGAAAAATCAAAATTTTGGTACTGGATGAATGCAGATCGAGTAGCTCCAAGGTGATCAAGATTTGACTAAATCAAATGAATTAGGACTAATTTCCACAAGTGAAGTTGAGCTTGAAATTTAAAAAAAAAAAAAAATCAAGCAAACCCACCACAGACAAGTGGTTATCCCTTTGGTTTCTTGCTAATAATTGACTTTGACTTTAAATTCAGAAAACTTTAAGGTGAATACTATTCACATCAATATTGAAATGTTCATAAGACTTTCCATAGAAGAAATAAACATTGTATGTAAGTATAGATTCATCAATGTTTATACCCCACAATTTATTACTTGAATGTGACACAAGACACTTGCAAGTTGACTAGGACAAAACCTTGAATCTGCTAGACCATACTTGTATAAAGACAAAGGATTAGTGCTCTTAACCTGGAGTTTCAAGTGATATACTTTGCTTTTGGGGCCACAAAGTCAAAAAAAAAAAAAAATCAATTTTATATTTTAACTTGCTTAATCTTTTTATACTCATGTTTATATTTACTGGTATTTAAAAGACCATTCCAATGTGGGAGTGGTTAAGAATAGAAGAAAAGAGGAAGAAAAAAACAGTCCATAAAAGATGAAATTTATATTATTATACTAATCAAGTTGTGAAAAGTAGTAGTTATTGACATTACATTTTTTTTTTTGAACAAATTTGGCAGAATTTTATACGTTTTAAGAAAAAGAAATATAAAGTAAAATTCACCTTTTTAATATTAGAAAATTTTAGATTAAAAATATTACATAGTGAAATAATTAGAAATATCTTGTTTAGAGACATGAATATTTTTTTTCAATCTTGAAAAATCATATAAATTAACTAATGACTTAAATCGGAGCATAATTTAACTATTCTTTTTAACGCTCTGCTAATACTTGATCATTACCATTGTAATCCACCAATATACCACAACATCAAACAAATCCGACAACTCTTGATAGTCAACAAAATAAAAAAACAACCATAAAATCTAGATCTATATGTCTAAATATCAACGTTGCTAAACACTAAAATCTATTTATTATTTATAAATAAGAGAAGAAAGAGAGAGAGAAAAAATATTTAGTTCTTTGGCCACATCACCTAACATCAAGAAAAAAATCGAAAAAAAAAAAAAGAAGGAAAGAAAATATAATCTAGAACAATTAACAAGGAGGAAACGGTCTCCTTCTTGTATTTCTTCTCTCTTTTCTATCTTTTTGAGTGATTTCACAAATGATTTTTAAGTGTTTAGAGTGGCTTTAGCCATTATTTTCTACTTTTTTCTCACTTTTATATTTGAATAATATGAATTTGGTGTGTGTATCTATATATTCTTGGTTTTTTGAAATAATTTAATAAATTTTTAAATTTAGTTTGGTATTATGATTTTTTTGTTAATTTTATGGTCCGATGTGTGAAATGGAGCTTGAGTCGGTGAATCCATATGATAATAGTTTACAAATTCTTAGATTTAGCTTTAATATTCACTCCTTAGTTACATAAGATAGATAAAATATGGAAGTTTAGGAATTTTTTTAATATTTACTATTGAAATTCATATTATTTTTTATATCTCTAGTGTGATTATTTTAGTTTAGATGATATATTTCTTTTTTGGATTATATATCTGAAATTATTTTGCATGTATTTCTCTTGAGCAATGGATGTCTTTGTTGAAAAAAAAAAAGTAATTATTGAATTATAAACTTAGATTTTGGTTGGAGCGACATTAACGGGCTTGATTAATATTTAATTAAAACCATCATTATGTCAGCCTGACAAGCAGGAAAAGTCGGAAATAATCAAGTAATTTTTTTTCCAATAGTAAATTTTAAAAATCTAGAGTATGGACTATGTCAATTAGACTAGGTTGTTGAGCAGTAACTATTTCGTACGTTTTGGTTACATTTTGATATCCTGGGCATAATTAATCAACAAATGCAACTTGAGTCATTTTCATCATCTGACTTTTCTTAAGCTTGAAAATGAATTTACCCAACAACCTGTTGATGTTGATGAAATAAGCACAATGGATAAGCTAAAAACATTACACCAATTAACCAAAGATCAAAAAAAAAAAAGAATGTGCTGAACCTTTTCACTGTGATCTAAAACTTGCTCAAATATTGAGGACCAACTCAGTGGTTTCATTTTCATTGCATCAAAAAATTTCATGTTAACTCTTCAACCACGCTCCGGTCAATTGCAAATTCCTGCTCTATAACATGTTAATGTCTCTCTGTGTTCTTGGCTTTTGAAACATAGGTGGCATTTACAGGTACAATAGAGCACAGCAATGCTATTTCCATAAAAAAAAAGTAGTTGCCCCATTGGGCCTTGTACTCATAAATGTGTGCTGAGTTATGCGGTTGTGCTGCACTGCCACTGGTGGAAATAGCAACTGTTAAACAAGAAGTGCACAATAACACCGACTTTGTTGACTTTGTTAACAGTCATAACACTGATGGGCTGTGTGCGGAATGTACTGAGCTCAAATTATTACTGCCATTGCTTAAATGACTTACAGGACTCTGTTTATCCCAGGTTAAGGCCTTTAAAGGCCGTTGCTCCTTTTCCTGGACAGCATCAACTGCTACATGTGGAGACCGCTTTCCTTTGAATACTCCCCACAAATAAAATTTTGCCTGGAATCCTGCATATCAATATAAAGATGAAGTTTAAACGGACATTAAGTAACATTTTTGTGGCACAAAGAGCTTTACGGGCAGATAATTATATAAACTTACTCCAAAATTCCATTGGCAGTACTGTAGAAGAGAATATCAGGAGTTCTGCATTTTGAAGAACAACTCTCATGGCAGAGTCTCTCCGGATCATGTCATCTACTAGGCCATCAAAAACCTTTTCATTCCTAGTGTAGAAGAGGGAACAAACGTTTAAAAGGAAACATACACAGAAAAACACGAGAAAAAGGCAATACACAACTATCAATGCCCCACCTTTCACTGTCTGGGAAAAAATAAAGAGCAATACTATCATCCCTTGGCCCTGACTTTGCAAAACCTTTAGGCCATATGGTGGACCTAGGAAGTAATTCTGGTGAAAGAGAAGTTGGCATTGAATTTGCTTCCTCACCAACTTTAGGGCATGCCAGATTAGAGACATGAGCAACAAGTCCAACCATTGTAGATACATTTTCGTCCAATATGCTCAAGCTACCCCTATTAATCAAGTAAATTAATCTCACATATCAAATAATAGCCCACTAAATGGTCTTAAAAGACAGATGAGAAAAATAGAATTATCTTGCCTCCAAATTGGTTCTTGAATAGGCTGTGCATGGACATGAGCCTGTTCAACAACATTTGCTTCATGAGAAATAACTAGCTGATTGTTAGTATTACAAGGTTCAGTCTCTTCATGAAAGTGGCCTTCATCCATACTGTTCCATCTTTCATCAAGCTTCTGCCCTGTCTCCCCATCCTCAGGAAAATTTGCCTCTTGGGGTATAGCCTCAAGAGAGTTCTTGTCATTTATACATTCAGCCTCTTCATTGATGCTGCCCTCATCCAGAACATGTTGTCCTCCATGCTTCTCATCTTTCTGTCCATCAAAGCAATTCACCTCAAGTGGTTGAAGGTCACCAGGATCCAGTTTAGAATTTTTACTTTCAAGAGACTCAACTGCTTCATTGGAGCTGCGTTCACCCGATCCATCTTGTGTTCCAAAATCCTTATCTTTCTCAATATTCTTTGAGCAACCCGCATCAAGAATTCGAACAGAGGAGCACTTTTCAAGACCCGCAGCCTTTGATTTAGTCAATGAACAAGTATCAACCTTTCTTCTCTTAGATTTCTTCTTCAAATTATTGGCACGATTCCTCTTGTTCACTTGAACACCTTTGAAACTTTCAGAGTCAGTTTCTCCAACTTCAAAAGGGCTAACTTTGTCATCAGGTGATTCTATGACAACAGATGCACAATCCTCACACAACCATGCCACATACTCATCAAAAGTTGCTGGCAATATAGGTAAGCAGTAACTGGAGAAAAGAGAGGACAAACCAGAGTCAGACACGAACTTACCATAGACAAAAAATATAAATGTTTAGCCATCATCATGAAGCACCTTACTCAAAATTAACACAACACTGACCCTCCCTCTATTCTAGATTGGGGGGAAGGATCCATACTAAAATTTCTTGCAGCACAAAATATAAGTCAATCAAGCACACACAGAAAATTAGACATAGTAAACTGAGTAGAAAAGATCCTTCACTGTTTAAGAGTGATAAACTTTTATGCTTTTAGATCAAATGGGCAATTACTTACCGATGCACAGCATAAACTTGACATTTATCACAAAAAATCAATGCATTGGAGAAGCCTTCATCACCACAAGTCTGACAAATAGTCACCTACAATACCAAATACAAATTAACTACAGCAGGCCAGGCTTCTACAATTTCCAGAAATTCAATATTCAAACAATCAATTGTCTATATAGTTACCACAGAAAGTAAAATTTCCAGAATATTTAGCATTTAAATAATTAGCAGTTCAGCACCCACATCAAACACAGCCCAAAATTTACTCCATTGTAAGATGAACGATGAAATGCTAAATAAATTAAGCAAGCTCATTAGTCTTGTCATTTAATGTCACGCAGATCATAGAACTCACCCTATTTAACACTAACTTGTATTACTATCACATTATGAATTAAGTAATACCATTAACCTCCTTCCATTGTTATTGGCCAACCACTGGGATGTGAATGGGAGACTCTAGTACTCTACAGAAATATAAAATGCTTCTGCAATGGATTAATAACATCAACAAGTGCAGCACATATATGTGAACTGAAAAAATGAGGATCTTCAGGATCTGTTAGAGCCTTCAATTTTTAAACACCAGCTATGGTTTTTCCATTTGAGAGAACACTATAAGAGGAACTATGCTTTATTGGACCAAATATGCTTCTGTCGAAATAGCAGCAGAAGTTTTTTTGTCTTTTTGAGCAAATAAGACTGCAAATTGATAAATTTCAATTTCACTCTATCAACTTGCTTCAATTTGTAAGTATACAAACCCAAAACATATGTTGAGGCTGATAGCTCACCTTATGCATCAGTTAAGTGTGAAGGAACTAATATATTCTCAAAAAGAAAAGTTAAAAAAAATAAAATAAAACAGTAGAGCTTCTGAAGAAAATGGACAGGCAAATAAATTGGTAAACACCAAAGAGTAAGAACCTTGACCAATCTTTATGCTTCAATACATCAGAAGTTCTCCAAAGGTCATTTATGCTAAAAACAATATTAAGTATACACAATGAACTATAAACAAAATCTACATGAAAAACCCAACAACTGGGAGCTAAAAACACCCACCAACATCAAGCAAAAAAAAAAAAAAAAAAAGGACAAGGAGGATGTAATAATTTATCCACTGTAGTATCTAGGAAGAAACTGAGAACGGCAACAGGTCTAATGCATCTTATTTGAAGATAGAGCAGACGAGTGAAATAAATACATAGGAAGTTATCTAAAATGCCTATTAATAAGGTTAATTAAAAATAACTTTATGCTATAGACATTGCACAACAAGAATTCATAGTCCCAAAATGAATTGAAGATGGAGAGATAACCTGGGTCAGTACAAAATTTTATTACAAAAATATGATCCTTTATAGCAGATCCTAAATGAATATCTATTTTTAAGTGTTTTTTTTCTCTCTAGTACTTGGCTTAAAAGCCAATAACAGGGGATTCCGCCAATGTACACTAAACTGAGATAGATCCACAGCTCAAAATTATAGTCTACTTTTCATCAAAGGTATCTGCCGCTGTCTAAATAAAAGAAATTTATATGCTAGGAACAAATCACCAAGGTTACACAGTTCAAGCAGAACAATTTACCGTAATACTTCATGACAGGACCTACCCTCACGATTCCGAATGAAAAACACTTTCATACTATTGCAGCAAATTGGTCATTTCATTGCCTCTGAAAAAAAATATCTAAGCAAGCTAACACAAGAACCAAAAGCAATCCAAGCTTTCTTACTAAAGAAATACATACCAGACCCTAGAATATTCAGAAGAAGCCTAAACAGCTAAAATGCAAGAGAGTATAATGGCAAATCAGCTAACAATAACACTTAGTTGACATGAATTCTTAAGCTTCTAAGTGATCCAAATCATCCCAGTTTCAATGATATATATTACCAGCATAGATTTTCAAAATGACAGACCGGATGATGAATCAAGATGACCTCACATATAAGTCAGAGTAACCACAAAACTGGTGCACTTTGCTGTCTAATGACCTCTCTCTTCCCAGAGTCATAAACAAGTACGTATTACAAATGAAGCATTTCAAAGCCCGAATAAGAATTTGCAAGAACATGATCAGCTTTATTTATGCATCTAAAATTCAAACTCATGAAATCAAAACTTAAGATCATCTACAAGCTTTAAGTCCAAATTCTCCGATTACATTTACAAGTAGCCTCTAATACCCACCACAAGATATGCTAAATTGAACACTCTTCATTCTTTAAAGACTAAAATTATGATACTAATACCACACCATACAACAAGATAATTCAAATATCTTTCCTTCAGAGCCAATAAACAGAAAAAAAAAATTAAAAAAAAAAATAAAATAGAAAATTTTCACATATAAGCCTAAAATATTTCTACTTCAAATGGCAAAATTTCCTTTTCTTTCTTTCTTTTTCCTTGTTGAGATGTGAGCGATCAAATCAGCCCAGAATTCACAGTCGAATCATAAAAGATTCCAAACCCATTAATCCATATTGCCAAACGAAAAAGAATTTTTTTTTTTTCTTTGAAAAAGAAAAAAGCAGGACAGAAAAGGGGACTCACCATGGTGAAAAAGGAGTAAAGAAGCCGGCATGAATTCAACGATTGGAGCAGAACCCACCAGCCAAAACGAAAACAACTGAACTCATTAAACAACAACAATAACTGTGTGCAAGCAATAGCAAAAGATGAATAATAATTATAATAATAATAAGAAGAAAATGAGAAAAAACTCAAACAAGAACGGTGTCTAGCTTTTTGTTCAGTTCAAAATCAACAATTGGAAAAAAATAAAAAAATTATATAATAAAGTAATAAATACATAAATGGTTACTAAACTTTTTTATTTTTGTTATTTTTGGTGTTCGTATAATTTTTTGAAATTAGATATTTAAACGTAAAAAATTCTAAATTGATGTCTCTAGTCGATTTTACAGGTTAAAAGATTTATATGTTTTATTTTAAGTAGTAAATTGACTTAAATACTCTTTTTTAGTATTAGATTCATTTTTATTTTAAATTTAATATATATATAACAAATTTTTTAAAAATATACTAAATAATATAAAATTAAAAATTAAAATATTTTTATTGAAATATTAAATTAATTTTTAATTACCAGAAAGAGTGAAAAGAAAAAAAATTAATTAAAATAAAATACAAATAAAATTTTTTTTATTATAATTAAAAATAAAATAAATAAAATAAATATTAATGAATAAAAATTTTATTTAACTTTTTTTTTAAGTAAAAGATTGGAACTCAGAAATTAAGAACGTACCCGAGAATCTCAACTAGGTTGACACCCTTTTAGCGTTTGCATCACACTTCTGAAGTCCACTATTATTAAAAATAAATAAAAGAACGAAGAGTTTGAGAAGATTACAAAGGAAAAGCCTAGCAAAAGTGAAAAGATCCCTGTATACTAAAATCATTACAAATAAACTGAGTGCAAAAAGAAGGTGCCAATGGCCACCACTGAAGAGAAGGATGAGCAACTCCATGCTTAGCCAAAGCATCAGCTGCGACTTGAACTTGCATCTTGGAAACCAAGTGAAGTTGGTGCAACCACTGTTGCTGCAGCTTCCAAGGAACATGAGGAGAGGATGCTTGGAACAAGTGAACCACCAGCATGGAGTCACATTCGAGCCATAAGTTGTGTCAACCCATGGACCAAGCAACTTCAATCGCATAAATTGCAGCAGCAATTTCCACCACAAAAGCATAATCAGACCCAATGCCGAAGGAGAAAGCTCCATGCCGAAAACCTGTAGCAGTCTGAAATAATCCCCCTGACCCAGCAGTTCCCGGAGTTCCCATCGAAAGCCATCGGTATTCACCTTTATCCAGGAGGGAGGAGGAGGTTGCCAAGAGACAAAAATCATCTATGGAGCAGTGCCTGGAATCCCCTGAATATTAAGAAGCCGAAGAATGTGCAGCTCATCAAGAAAGTTGAACATATTTCCAATTCTGAAAAAATCAACATCTTTGATAGATCTCCAAACAAGTCTGAGCGCGAAATGAATATTGGGAATTTTATCATCGAAAATGGCAGTATTGCGATTTTGCCAAATTATGGCAATTGTATTGACAATGGCCGAAGACCAAAGAGGAGCTATATAGGAGTTGAACCGATGTTGCATAGCATAAAAATCAGGTCCTCTAAAGATCCAGAAAGCTTGAATCTTTTACCAAACGGCCTAGTAATCGCGTGCCAAATAGAGGAGGCAAAAGGACAGCGAAGAAAGAGATGAGAAATATCCTCCATATGAGTTAAGCACAAAACACACCTCGAAGCAAAGAAAATTCCTTTTCTTGATAAAATATCATCCGTGGGAAGGTATCCCAAAATTGCTCGCCAGCAAATCATTGACCAAGATGGAGGAAGAAATTCCTTCCAAATGAAGGAATGTCAAGGAATCACAGTCTTAGAACAACTCATCTGGTTATACACACTTTTAACTGAAAAGCTTACCATTTGAAACCATTGTCCAAACACACAAATCCGAAGGGTGATTAATAGGAGAGACCGCCTGAATGTTATCTTTAATAGAAAAATTCGAAATATGAAGCAAATTCCAGGAATCATGAACAAAAAATTTAGGAACCAAATCCACCAAACAAAGTTGATCTTTAAGCGGAATCCCAAGCTGATCCCGCAACAGAAGGAGTGATCCAATCTGCAGTCCAAAAGTTAATATTACAATTATCACCAATAAACCATTTTATCTCTAACCGAAGCTTGCAAAAAATTCTTCTAATCGAAGACCAAATAGAAGAATGGAAAAAATTTGCCCGAGGAAGCCCTGAAGGATAAAGAAATAAACCATTTTTATTTGTTTCTTTTGATCACTAGTCCTATCTAATTTTGATGGAATAACAACTATGCATTTCTCATTTAAAAGGACTCAACAAACAAAACCAAACCCAGATTGTATTTGTGAAACCAAATTGATTGGTTCTTATAAAGGATTAGTTTGTGTGGCTCTCTATAGGTATCAAGATTTAGTTGTGTGGAACCCATCTACTAAATTGTTTAGAAATTTACCAAATCCTTCCTATCCATTGTATTGTTGGTTTTATTCATATGGGTTTGGGTATGACTAAGGGTGGCCATAGTTCCGATTAGAAAGTTTATGGAACCGAACTTGAACCGTACCTTGGATGGTTTAAGGTCGGTTCAGAACCGGACGGTTCCGGTTTTGAACCGGATTTCGGTTCTAAAATTTTTATTATTTTAGAGAGTAGTAGCAATAGTAGTAGTAGTAATAATAATAATAATAATTAGGGAGTAATAATGGTAGTAGTAGTAGTAGTAGTAGTAGTAGTAGTAATAATAATAATAATAATATTTTTAAGTTTTTTTTATATAAAATCCGATTCGGAACTATTGAACCGGCAATTTCAGTTCGGAACCACCAGTTCATGATTCAAAAAAATTTGAATCGACCTTTAATTGATCTTCACCCAATTCCAGGCCGGTTCGGAACTGTTTCGGGCGGATTTTTAGGGGCCGGTTCAAGGCCCAAACTGGCCGATGGCCACCCCTAGGTATGACTCCTCCATTGATGATTTCAAAGTTGTTATTACAGTAGAAACAATAATTGATATGTACTATATTGAGGTTTCATCGCCTAGACGGAATTCTTGGGAAAGAGTAGTGGAATTAAAGAATCCTACTAATAGTAAAGTAATAGTTAATTGGTCTGCATTGGATATCAAATGTAGGATTAGAAGAATCCTTGTAAATGAAACTATATATTGGCCAGTAGGTAAATCAATTTGGGGTTTTGATTTAAAAAGTGAAAATTTCTTTAATGTCCTTGTGCCTAATCAGAATGATGATGAAGTTAAATATTTGGGTGTCTTGAATGAGCGACTTATCGTCATTAATTCCAAATGTGAGAAAGATCAATCACTAACTGATGTGTGGGTAAAGGCTGAATATGGTAAGGAGTCACAACATAAATTTACTTTAGATACTACTTGTAGATTTATGGAACTTTTATCGTGGTATGCTAGAGGTTTCTATACCAAGAATTACAAGTGAAAAACTTGCTGAAGTGTTGGAAAGATGTCATCTTTTGGAAAGAATGATTAAGATGAGTTTCAAAATCAGTGACTGGGAGGACTGGCCAGGACATATATCTCAAGCAGCTGTATATATTGAAAATGAGACAGTTGTGTATAATGAAGAGGAGAAAGAGGTTTGTTTTTGTTAATATTTTTGACATTTTACATTCATGTACTTTAACTTAACATAGGCCAAGCCACAGTTCGGAACTGAACGATTCCAGTTCGATGGTTTATGGAACCAAACTATAACCGTACTTGGACGGTTCAGAGTCGGTGCCGATTCCGGTTCCGAACTGGATTTATATTACCTTATAGACGTTTGAATGTCATATTGTCATATTGACACTTGATTATATCTTCTTATCAAAATAATATAGAGTTAAAATTAAAAGAATATAAATTTCTATTTTTCTGCAAATAATTTACAATTTTTATTTTATCAAAATTATTTTATCTATATTTATTCTCTAATCTTTTCATTAGATAATCAGTTATTTTTAAAAACAAAATTAAATGATTGTGACTTAAAAAATAAAATCTAACAATTGATATATATATATATGTATGTATGTATCTGGTTCGGAACCATTGAACCAGCGATTCGAAATCGAAACTGCTGGTTTACGGTTAAAAAAATTTGAACCGGAACTAAAATGGTCTTCCCTGGTTTTAGGCCGGTTCAGGCCCAGTTCGGAATTTGACTGATTTTGGGCCGGTTAGGACCGTGGCCACCCTAACTTAACATTTTAAATTATTTTTATTTGGATTTTATCCAGGATGTTGTGGGATGTTTTTATGGGGAAGTTGTATGAGTGATTATTGGATGTTGTGGCATATAGTATAAGGATAGAAGAAAGGATCTTTGCCTCAGTCTTGGTTGCTATTGGTGGCTTGAAAATCAATTTGATTTTTTCCTGAATGAGGAGTGGGGAATGTATATAATCAGATTGATACAGTCTTTTTTGGCCATTACATGTCAGTTGCTTTTTTGGTTGTGTATATGTATATGCAAGGAACACGCTATAGATGATTTTGGGTGCCACCTTTGTATTAACCATTCTAATTCTATTAGCATAAAGCATTTTGGAAATTTTCGAAGCTAAATTTTGATTCATGTGTAGCCCTATGCAGGGAATTGTTCATGTCAGTTCAGGGGAGAAAGTGACAAAACCGCTCAAATTTTGGTTGTATAAAAAATCGACCAAACCGCACATAAATATAGCTTGCCACTGACAATTCGTGAGGAAATTAAGTTTCGATTTTTTCATTTTGGTAAATCAGATTGGGCCAGTTATTTTGGACTAAAATTTAACATATTTTAGGTTAGCCCATATTTAATGTATTATAATTTGGGCTCCGCCCATTAAAAAATTAAAAATATTTCAATATTTTTGGGCTTAGCCCATAAATGTCTTATAACTTATATGGCCTAAACTATTACAAAAATATTGGTATAGGCCCATCAATCCAAAATATATGCATTTAACCTACATGCATGTAACCTTAGTATCTTCAGTTCTTCACAGATATCTACCCAAAGATATAGAGGTCATAGGCTATTTAAAATATGGCCATAGACCTAATACAGAAGATACGAATCTACACTATCTTCACATATTTCTCTCAAAAAATAATAAGGCCATAGGCTGTTAAAAAATATGGCCATAGGCCCATTAATTAATTACAAAATATATGCATATCATTTGAGCAAAAAAATTCCAAAATAATATTGTAATTTTTTAGCAACTAGAAGAAAGTGTACCTGCATAAAAAAAAGAAAGAAAAATCAGTTATACATCTAAAATATAAATCCAAATACAAATAACATAATTTTGAGGCTCAGAAAAATTTTGTCAAGTCATCTAAAGAATGAAGCCACATTTTTTGGCAGCAACAATGATAAAAATGTCATTGCCACCAAACCTAGAAACTTAAGCAAAAATCATTCCTCAATTGAATAAAAAATTAATGGGTGGAAGCTTCATCATTGCCTCAATTCTTTTTTAAAAAAACACAGAGGAAACAAAGTGTGAAATGAATACTCCCTTTGAAATTAGTAATTCAGTACATAGATGACAAGTTTTTGCATATCAGTCAAGAATAAGTCAGTGATAGGAATCCATATTTCTATAAGAACTCAATAGTGTAATAGGAATCCATATTTAATAGTGCAAGGCAGACTAGGCAGTAATAGGAATCCATATTTCTATAAGAACTCAATAGTGTAAGTGTTAAGGCAAGCAATAACAGAAAGGAGTATAGAAGATACAACCAAATTAAAAGGCTCAACTATGCTTTTTGTAATCACACAAGGAATAGAGCAATATTTCTGGCAATACAAAGTAAACAGTCACATAAGAAATACAACACATTCCTTTGCAACTCAAAAGCAAAGAGGTGGAAGCTTTATACAATCACAAAAGACAAACTGATGCAAGTAGCTAGTGGTCACAAAGAAAATTGCGACAACAACACAACTTCCACAGTCTGCTCGTCACATAAAGCAACAGACATATTCCAAAGTCACAGAAGGCAAAACAAAAAGATGTAATGAAAGTAGTTAGTCAAAATATTAGATAGAATATATGCATTACTGATGTTGTTTAGCAAAATAAAAGGCTAGTTTGCAGTTGAGGATGTGCCAACACCAATTGGGGGTAAATCTATAACACAACAAAACAAAACTTATTAGAAATGAATACATAAAAATATTAACCAAAAAATAAAAAATAAAAAATAAAAAATATTAATTGGCAATACAACTTGCTCTTTTTAAATTGATCAAGCTCCTTAATAGACTCAATTGAAACTGGCTGTGAAGCCAATCTCAACCAATCTTGGGTGCAAATCAACGCTTCCACCAATTTAGGAGTTAATAAACTCCTAAATACATTTAACACCCATCAGCTAGTGCTAAAAGTTGATTTATAAGCAACAGTGGGAATTGGGACAGCCAACACATCCTGAGCTAATCGAGAGAGGGTTTGGAATCTCTCTTAATTCAGTTTTGCACCATCTTAACACATCAAAATTTCTTTCCTCCTCAATAATTGTCTCACTCAAATATATATCTAATTCAAATCTCTTACATCCACCAACATTAATATCCATCTTATGCTTCTTAAACTTAGTTTCTGAATCAAGAACTCAAATTTGCAAGATGATATGAAGCATCATAAACAGCAAATAACTCAAACAAAGGATACTTAACTAAGCAGTACAAGCTCCCACCTCTTTCTTGACCATACATTTGAGCTAATGAAAACTCTGTGTACTCCAATTTATCTCTGTGATCCAAGATATTAGTAAAAAATATCATAAAATTCATTTTCTCAGGATCCTCCCAATATTTATCAAATTGGAAAAAGGTTCAATTTAGCCCCTACTATACGGTGCGAGGCTCGGTTAAGTCTCTGATATATTTTTTGGCTCAAAAACACATATAGCGTTATTCAATATGGTCATTTAGCCCCTTCTAAAAGGCTTGACATCTATAAAAATTATAAAGTAGTCCCTGAAATTGTTTTTCTATTAGAATATTTCATGTTTTAAATTTTAATAGACAAAATTAACCTTAATTTTTTATTAACAGTATAATTTTTAAGAAAAATATTCTACTTAATTATCAATCTTTCTAAATTAAATTATATGTATAATATAAAATGTTGACCATTTGCATGATCCAACTCCTAATTTTGATCTTTGAAAATCAATTTAAGTTACTAATCTTTTTATTTAAGTGTGTATAAGTTAGGACTTTATTGGAAGTTTAAAATGGTGAAGAAAAATTCTGGGCTGATTCGACCTCTGAGCTTCAAGAAGGCTTTTGACATTCTTAGAGCTCTCTAATGAGAAAGTGATCTTCTTGAAATTTGAAGAAGACATCTTAATCTTTCCAAATTGATCTTACTTGTCAAAATCCGAGTTCATTTGGGTTCTCAAATCCTTAGTCGAAATCAGCATATGCAGCTTTCATCTTAAGTTGAGTAGCTCTTAGTATTTCAACAATATCTTGAGCTACAGATGTCTAATTGAGGTGATTCAAAATGATATGGAAATCTAAGACAATTATCTACAACTTTCATGGAGGAATATTAGGCTAATTCGATCATCTTGAAAGGATACTATCACGCTCACGAGCTACCTTCACGAGCACTGTTCATCTAGTGAGTGTAGGCATCCAGAAGAGCAAAAATTCTGACACGCTCATGAGCTACCCTCACGAGCACTATTCACTCATGAGCATCAGTGCTGACAGCCTCCAACGGATATTTTTGAATGCAACGGTCATCAAA
>CATIWK010098273.1:0-17151 GCA_949634005.1 Mallotus japonicus
ATATATATATACTAGTAAATAACCACGTGCTTTGCACGTGAATAAAAAAAATTTTTTAGACTTGTGATGGTAAAGAAATTATTAAATATATATTTTGATATTATTATTATTGTTTAATTAAATAAAAAAATTTCAAAAAACAAAAGTGTTATATATTAATATAACAATTTAATATAATTATAATTCATAAAATTTCAATAAGTCGTTTATTTAAATAATTGTATGATGTTTCTTCAATATTTTTTGTGATTATTTTTTCAACTCTATTATTAATTTTATAATAAAATATTATAGTCATAATTAATTATGAGATAATAAGAAATTATTTAATAAAAATTTAAAAAATAATAAGAGGTGATAATTATACTACTTTTCTTATATAATAAAAATACTATTATCAAACAAATTATTTGCTATTTTTTAAAAATATAATTATAGATGCAAGACAAATAAAAATTTTCATCAATTTAATTTTAATTCCTTACTTAAGAAAATTTAACTTAATAAGTTTTTAAAAATAATAAGAGTATTTTTTTTTTAACTTATATGACAATCTAATTTTTGAATATTGATAGTGTCACATTATAATATATAATTATTACAAATTTAATAAATTTTCTATTTGAACAATTATACAACACTCTTTCAACATTTTTATCTAAATAATAATCTAATTTTACAAACTTAATAAACTTATAATATAATAATTTATTATGTTCTTTCTAAATTTTCTATTCAAATAATTATACAACAATCTTTTAAAATTTTCGACGTTATTATTTTTTCATAATTAATTATTTTATAAAATTTATTAATTTTGATTTCAATTGTTTACTTATTAAATTTTTGTAAGATTTATAAAATTCTATCATCTAATTTGATTTATATTAGATAAAATATCTCATTGAAATAGAAATATATATTTTAAAAAAATTTACAACTAAAATTTTAATTAATTTAATTTTTGTTACTGGTCACTTGTTACTGGTTATTTAATTTAGTGAGTAAATAACCACGTGCTTCGCACGTGAATGAAAAATTTTAGACTCGTGATAGTAAATAAATTATTAATTAAATATATATTTTGACAACATTATTATTATTATTATTATTATTATTATTAAATAAAAGTTTTAAAAAATAAAAAATATTATTTATTTATATAATAATTTGATGTTAACTTAATATAGTTATAATTCATTGAAATTTTTCATAAATTTTTTATTTAAATAATTATATGATATTTCTTTAATATTTTTTTCAACTTTATAACTAATTTTATATAAAACATATTATGGTCATAATTAATCATAAGAGAATAAAAAGTATTATTAATTATTTTCTTAATAAAAAAATTTAAAAATAATAAAAAATTATTTTTATATAAAAATTTAAATATTACAAACTCATTAAATTTATAATTTATAACGATTTTACTAAATTTTTTATTTGAATTTCTCCAATATTCTTAATATTAATACAGTAATTTACTCAAAAAGTAATTTAATGAAATTTTTTTATTTTAACTAATAAGTAAATGATAAAGATTAATTAATTAAATCTTAACTCTAATTTGATTTATATTAGATATAATATAAGTAGATCTAATTAAAATAGAAAAAATATATATTATTAATAAAATTACTACTAAAAATGTAATTAATTTTATTTTATTTGAGACAAAAATAAAAATATAAGTTTAATTTTTATTAGAGATATAAAATATAAGTTAAGCTAATTAAAATAAAAAATATACTTTTAATTAAATTAAAATTATATTTTAATTACTTTAATTTAATTTTTATTAATAAATAACTAAATTATCTAATTTTTATATAATAATAAATGAATATTTTTTTATAATTTTATATGTCCTCTCCTCCTTCTCCTTCGTACATCTATATATATTATAAGTATAGATTATAGATAGATTATATATATATATATATATATATATATTTATGTTCGTTTTTTCCCTCATTTTATCTCTATCAAAACCCTAACGCTAAATCGAATTCTCACAGTACACCAATGGCTAAGAAGCGAAAGCACGATTCCAAGGCAAGCGTAGAAGCAACCGAACCCCCAAAGAAGCAACTGCATCAAGAAGAAGAAAAAGAAGTTGAAAAACCACAACAGAAGCAAGAAATGGCAGAAGAAGAAGCAGAGGAATATGAACAAGTCGAAGAAGAAGTTGAAGAAGAAGAAGAAGTCGAAGAAGAAGAAGATGATGATGATGAAGGCGGCGGTGGCGAAGATCAAGAAGACAACAAGGAAGACGACGACGACGATGATGACGATGATCCAATAGAGAAGATTCTGGAACCATTTGGAAAAGAACAGCTCATTAATCTTCTTTGCGAAGCTTCAAATAAGCATTGTGATGTGGCTGATCGGATAAGACAAATATGCGATGCAGATCCGGCGCATCGGAAAATCTTTGTTCACGGCCTCGGTTGGGACACCACGGCGGAAACCCTAACTAATGCGTTCAAGCAGTATGGAGAGATTGAGGATTGTAAGGCAGTTTGTGATAAGGTTTCTGGAAAATCGAAGGGCTACGGGTTCATTCTCTTCAAGAAGAGGAGTGGAGCTCGCAAGGCGTTAAAGGAGCCTCAGAAGAAGATTGGGAATAGAATGACGGCTTGTCAATTGGCTTCGGTTGGTCCTGTTCCGGCTGCCTCAGCAGCTGCTAGTTCGCAAAATTCGAGTCAACAGCAAGTGTCTGAGTATACCCAGAGGAAGATTTATGTGAGTAATGTTGGGGCTGATTTGGATCCGCAACAGCTTACAAATTTCTTCTCCAAGTTTGGAGAAATTGAGGAAGGTCCATTAGGGTTAGATAAAGCGACTGGTAAACCAAAAGGGTTTTGTTTATTTGTGTATAAGAGTGTTGACAGTGCAAGGAAAGCACTTGAAGAGCCACATAAGAATTTTGAAGGACATGTTTTGCACTGTCAGAAAGCAGTGGATGGACCTAAACATGGGAAATCTCAGCAGCAACAACAGCATCATAATGTGCAGAAAGCGCATTTTCAGAGGAATGGTAATCCTGGTGGTTATGGTGGTGGAAATGCTCCAGGTGCAGGTCACTTGATGGCACCTGCAGCTGGACCAGGAATTGGGTTTAGCCAGGGTGCTGCTGGAACACCTGCTTTGAACCCTGCACTCGGACAGGCATTAACGGCATTACTTGCCTCTCAGGGTGCTGGATTTGGGCTTAATTTGCTGGGAACTTTGGGTTCTGCTGGTGTTAACCAGGGTGGTGTGCCTGCTGCTGCACCTGGAATGCAGGGTGCTTATGGTAATCAATCTAATATAAGCCCAGGAATGATTGGATCTTATGGAAACCAGGGAGTTATGCAGGGTGGTTACTCAAGTCAGCAGGTGGGCCAGGGTAGTTCTGGAAGAGGGCAGCATGGTGGTGTTGGGCAATATGGCGTAGGGCCTTACATGGGTCACTAGATATCGCAACCCATCTGTTGGGTAAGATGTGCATTCTAAATTTGTCATTTTTTTTGTTCTCGACTTCAAAGAGTATAGCATGCATTCAGCATATATTAGTTTCATCGCATGTGATAATATAGTCAGATCTTTTCTAGAGCATTATGATAACTCTTAAGAGACTCTTTTATTGCATATCCTCATTTTATTGAGTATCATTTAGGCTTTTAAGATAATTATTCATTCATTGAGTATCTACACGTCTTTTGTTTTTGTAAATCAATCTTCACAGCCAATGGGATTCTCAAACATTAAGGAAATTTTCCTCAGATATTTTCATTTGTTAAGCATTAAATTTGCTTCTAGCCATTACGTGGTATATAACTTTTTATCAATTTCATGACTCCTTGAGTCTTGTTACTTTACTAGCATTACATAGAATTTGTTTAAATGATGACTTTAACTTCTGTTTTTGAAGGATTTTAATCTTTATATTCTTTCAAAATTGTTGTTTTTACCTTTCCTACTAATTTTGCAGATCCCTTATAGGTGCATGCATCAGTCTTTTATGTAATGGCCTGCCGATTCTTCTGAAGTTTATGGAGCTTATGCAAATGAAGTCTTTCTAAATATGAACAAATGCTGCTTTTAGTTACTCAAAAGAGACTCTTAAAATATCTTTCTGTTTTTCTTAAGTAGCTTTATTCCTTCAGTGTTTTCTTTTATTTCAAAATATTGTATTTGGAGTTTCAGCACTTAATTTAAAAGCTATTGTATTTTGGATTTCAGTACGTAGTTTTAAAGCTTTGGGAACAGTTTGACTACTCTCATGAATCATGCAATGCTCTTTGGTCTTCTACATTTTTAAATATGCCATCGTACTTAATTTGGTTGCTTGCGGTGGGAAATTTATGACCACAATTTCCCATTCTTTCAAACTTCTTTTTATTAGCTTTTCAAATTATGCTATAAGTCATACAGTGGAATTACATTTTACTCCAGAAGTTATGTAGTGATTGTTCATGATACTTGTTTGAAATGATGTTTGAATAATCAACCACACTTTGTTATGCATTGGCTCTCTGATATCAGCAAAAGCACAGAGCTGAGATTGTTTATGAAACTTTACCACTGGTAGTCTTTGATGCAGGTTAAGCAGCCGTCCTTATTAAAAACTTGCAGAAACAGTGAGCAGTTGTCAAGAATTATTTACTGTTCAGATTTTTTTTAAATTGTTATTCTTTTATGATGGTATTTTGTTAGAATTCTCTTCATACTTGACAGTTTTTTTATCTCCCAGGACTATGGTATTTTGAAAGCTCTATTTTCAGAAAATGAGATATGTTTTAGCTTGTGGCTTTTTTTCATAAGCTGATTTAGCTTGTGATTTATGGGTATGTCCTTATGCATGCTATCTTTGAAAGTGGTTTTGAAGTAATTTTGATCTTCAAATGTTTGTAAGAAAGGCATGTTTATCAAGGCTCTGGAACCATTCTTTTCATTCTTTAAAACAGAGTTTTCCAGCTTAAACTCATAAGGTTCTACTTGATATATGTTGTGAAAGAATTGGCTTGTTAAACGCCTAAGGTTCTACTTGATATATGTTTTGAAAGAATTGGCTTGGGGGAGAAGCCTTAAGATTTGACTTAATACCATAGAAGATTTTCAAGCTCAAAAAATTTTGACCTCATTACACAAAGCTATAGTTTGCTTAAGCTTTTGGTTTTCATACATTTAACTGGGAATACTACATCAGAAGCTTACCAATTGTCGAGGTTAATTGGTGGCTCAGAGAACAAGGTGATTGCAACGCAATCAAAGGTGAGGTTGAACTTAAAACTTACTGTTATTTTACACTCCCCAGAAAGTTTTGACACGAGAGCAGGTTGGGCCAAGAGAAATCACTGGAGCAGGTGATGGAACTGTTCAAGGAACAGAAAGCTCAGGCATAAGGTGTTTGTTTTGGGATGTATCCGGAGTTGTGACAAAGCTTGTGGAGTGTGCCAGAAAAAAAGTGGTCTCGTACTTGCTCATGGACTTGGGTGTTCTTTCTTAGGATTTTTATTGTACAAACTATTAGTGTGGTAGTGGACAGAATTTTTATAAATTTCAACTGAACGAATCCTTTATTCTGAAGAAAAATTTCTTCCCATGAATTCCAGGGTGAAATATGTAGAATATGTTTAAAACCAGTGATTGGTGGGTTTTGCATATTTTTGCTTGTTTCATAGAATTCTGTCAGCTTCAGTTCTGTCATGTTTCATGGTGTGATATGTTTCATGGTGATCTTAATCCCGGCCCGATTTGCTAGAATCAAAATTGTTAAGCTTGCTGCTCACGGTAACATCAATTAAAATCACTCGAATATCTTTTCCAAATCATTAAAAATTTTATTTTATTTTTTAAATTATAGATAATTATTTAATATTTTTTTAATTAAAATACTATTATACATACTTTAATAATAAATCTCAAAAAAAAATTATTATTATAAAAATATGATAATAAAAATTAAAAAAATAAATTAATGTGATATATTTTATTTTACAGTTCGCATATTATGTAGATTTAGACTAATTTTCATTGATTTATAGGATTTAAGTGTTAAAATTTTTTAGGAAAAAGTTTAATATAATATAATTTAAAAAAAAGTTTTTATTAAAATAAAAAAAATAATTAAATTCCAATATTAACTTTGAAATATAGTTAGGGGGTAAAAGGCTTTTTTTTTTCCAGCAAGTACTAAAACAAATGAATTTGGAAACTTTTTCGACTGTATGCCCAATTGATTGATTTTAATAGGGCATGCCTTAGTCAACCTGATAACGATATTATTTTATTTTTTAATATTAACATTTAACATTTTTTTTTAACGTCACCTTCGAATCATCCATTGCACAGAAAAACCTCCATGCATCACATTCCTGAAGCTTCAAAAAGTCATTCCCTGTGGACTATGGTTTCTATTAACGGTAGGTCTATTAAAACCCATAGAAAGAAAAATTGTATCCGCATGATTTTTCAGAAGAAAGAAAAATCCAACATTAATCATCTCAACTAAAACAGAAGGTAAAGGAGGGATGATGAATGAAAGAATTAAGACAAGATTGACAAAGAAAATGGGACAAATGCAACTCTGCCAGTTCATCTATATTATTGAATATGCTAACATCTTATGTTCCATCAGACATTGCGATCTGGAGGCACTCATACAAGTTGGGAAACTTGTGATTTGTCTCAAGATGCAAGTTCCTTTTGATAAGCCGACACCCGGCATTTGCTCATTTCGCCTAGAAACAGTACCAAATATCAGATAAACAGCTGAAAAAGCAGTAACAACCTGTTACATGGCAGTGGCTTGAGCAAAGGACCTTTCATACCGTTTGGTAATTACAGAAGTTAAACAAACTGACTGTTCAATTTCGCCATCTGCAATGAACATTCATGTACAACGGTACGTATTTTTCTAGTCATGCAGCGGTCTCCTTTTAAACTTGCTCTGCACTAAGCTCAGCAGGAAATCAGTAAATATGTGCTCATATTCTGGCATTTTCCCATACCCTGCAATGAATTCAAGATAATGTTTAACCCCAAGATATTCACAATCTAGCCAACATTGTAAATCAGAAGCATGGATGCCTAGGAAGTTGTAGACATGATCACTGACGCCAAACAACCAAGCCAGACATAGCATGAAATTCATCAAACAACAATATACCAAAATTTTTCTCAAAGAAAAAAAATATATAACAAAAATACATATAAACAGAAAAATTCCTGAAACTGCTTTTCGTATATGTCTTTTTTTCAACAATATCATAATTGAACAGTTAGGTCATGGACACCCGAGCTATAACTGAGAAAGTTTATTGGCCAATGAAACGAAAAACTTTCCAACCCAAAAGCACCTCAGATCTTTTTTTTGGACCTCTATCCCTGATTTCTTGGTCTTAAATCGAAATCTCTTTTTTTTTTTTATTGGAAAGACAGAAAGGTAAAATTCTTCTATTTTACGTATGACAATTTAAATGGTGGCAGAATTTCATTACCTGAAAAACTTTGGAGTTTATCCTAGCTTCAACTGTAAATTCGTAAAGCGCTTATGAACAGTACATTTTGATTCAGACAGACCAGGACAATGGCAATGAGATATGAAGTTATATTATTTTGCTGTACAACCATATTCAAACATTTTAAGGTTATTAAAATATAGAGACACAAGTCGATGTCTTAATTAAAAGAGAGCATGGAAAGAAACAAAGTAGTCTATCGGATATACATTACATGAGCAATGTATCCATTTGTTTGGAGAATGTATATCGTCAAATTTTCTGGCTCCACCTAGTCTCCAGCTAACACTTGCAATAGGATGATTATTAAAATCAACTAAGATACTAAAACGAAATATCACAATTTTCTTTTTTTTTTTTTTTTTTTTTTTTTCAAACAACAATATCACAATTTTTCATTATCTTCTTTATGGCAAACTAAACAGAGACTAGATATAGTCCAATAACACTATGCAAAATTGTTTGAGACCATAGGTACAAGCAGCCAGATCAGAAGAAAAGAAAGGCCGGAAAGTAGAAATTCAAAGATAAATGTATAAAGACTTGCCAGGAAAGTAGTTGATGTCAATTACGTAAAATTTGTCTTTAGTCCCATGCTCCCGAATCATATCTATGTTGAACAATCGGAGACCCTGGAAAATGGATTACGATAAATTATGATTAACATAAGAGGCCAATAAAGCGCAGAGAGAGAGAGAGAGAGAGAAGAAAGGTTACCAGTCGACAACGAAGCTCCCTTGCAAGCCTCTCTAGTAAAGGACGTGGAGGAAGTTCTGCAAGAAGGCACAATATTAACGTAAAAGGAGTTAGGATAATTAATGGACGATTTAGGTTCTGTGCCATATCTGAATGAACTTACAAGCCATTCTACAAAAACATGAAAAAGAAAAAGAGTTCACTGTGTTAGGCCATACGTACTGCTCACACAAATTAAAGTGAAAAGATATAAAGCAACTGATTCGACCATTCAGTGGAGTCCTTACATAGCATCTAACTAAATTTCAAGTCAGTTAGGACCAAACAAGTTGATCACGAATTCATAGCAAACACAATGCTTACAGCTACCACCAAAAATAAAATTCGAAACTTTAAAAAATTATTCTCAAAAACAATGTAAAGTGGCTAGAACAAGAAGGTTCTTCAAAAATCTTACCACCAACAGAAGGATCCAAATCTGCATCATCTGCAGAAGCCGCCGCACATGAGACCCTTGGAAACCGAAACACCCCCTCAACTTTTGATAGCTCACAATTACTGACATTAGGCAGAGAGAAACGTCGAACGACCTTTATGGTTTCACCAACAATATAAATCTTAAAGAGAACACCACCTGGTACAAGAGGTGCAAAAATTACAATTTCAAACAATAATATGTTTGTGACTAACAATAAAATGGTCTTCATGCCTTAGTCACAACATCATACCATGATTCACAAACTCTTGTAGAACCAAAGGAGGTTCCAGTCCAGACAAAGAGAATTCATCATAAGCCAGAAACAATTCATGTGACTTGGCAGTTCCATCCACTACCAGCGGTTTTGCAACTACATGGTAACATGGGAGAAGTAATCAATCAGAACAGCTTCCAGATACAATTGAAACAATCACAGAATATTTAGTAACCCTCTTGATAACCACAGCTTGCTAAATACTGTCCAACTAATGGTAAAGGGATTCCAAAGTTGATCACAGAAATCTATTAACCAAAGGCATAGCCCTGCAAGCACATTAACCTTAAGAACTTGATGAGGTTCTAGTGGTCTTATCCATCTCTTCTTCTTTACCATCCGGTTTCAGGTATGCAGAGGTGAGTACTGGAGATTGACCAAGTTGCACATATGCATGAGAATTTTACCTAGTGGCAACTTTAGCCCAGCTTTGGTAACTTCAACGGGTATCGATGATGGATCTTTATTGACAACCATTTGCCTTGGAACACAAACCTTGCCTACAAGAACAATAAATCATTGCCTAACTAGTCAGTGTTTAAAAGGCTTCCAGAAAGAAGAGGATAAAAGAATCTGCAGAATTTAAATAAAAAATACTAGAGAGATTACCATTGGAGTCAGCCAAGTTGAGATCAGCAACATCCTGGAGCATAGACTGGCGGTTGTGTAGATGTCGTATGGCATCTGGAGGATCAAGGACAGTGACTTCTGGATGTTTTTGCTGATAATCCTTTTAAGATAAAGTCAAACAAAAAAAAAGGATAAAGATGAGCCCTTAAGTCGGGTATAATCATGTATATGTTCCACAATGCATTAGCAACATTAACAATCAGGCACATGAAGCCATCTAGCAGCCATTGACCATGATGGGTCAACCAAAAGCTTATATTATTACCAAAAAAAAAAAAATTCCGAGGGCATTATTAAGAATAATAAAATTGACAGGAAGGGATATCTCCACTGAAATTTAAAATAAGAACAGGTTGGCAGCAACTAAGTCTCCAGAAATAAAGTGTTATCTTGATGACTCATTTCACCTAGCTGATCATCATGAATCATGATGGGGAAAGAGAATTCTGCATATTATGCTAAAAAAAAAAAATATATATATATATATATATATAATTTCAAGGTTCAAAATACTTGGCTGTCGAATCATTTTCTGTAAGTTTATATTTAATCCCTGACATAAAGTGATGGAACTACTCTACATCAAATCATAAGTGAATGTTTATTAAGCAGTAACTACACATTCAATCATCATAAAGGCCAAATTACAAACCTCAATAACTTCACACCAGTCCTTTCCCAACAACTACAAAGAAGATAAAGCTCATCAGACATTTGCTTATAAAGTAGGTTCAAAAATAGATAAAAGGAAAAGACACAAGCGTGAAATTTAAATTTATGTAACTTATAATCTGAATAGAAATTCAAAACCATTAAAACACAGAGAACAAATAAATGCAGATAAAAACATGCCAAACATAGCATCATGATACCAAAGGAAACAAGCGTCCGTGTGCACGCGCGCATGTGTTTGCACATGCGCGTGTGCATTTGTGCAAGTGCATGTGTGTTTCTATATGTGTACATGAGAAAGAGAGAGAGAGAGAGAGAGAGAAGCAACACTAACCTTGTGCAAAACAACATCAAAAGGACCTTGATCTAATAATGGCCTCTTCAGATCAATGGCAACAAACATTATTCCCTTATTTCTGCACCAAATAGAGAAACAATTTTGTTTTGCCGTTATAGAATGCCAAAATAAAGGGGCAACTTTCAGAAAACTTCAGCAATTAAATGATCAAATGGCCTTAATTCGACTACTGAAGCCATATCGAAAGTTTTTATTTCCTCATATTTCTACAAGGCAAAATCATTTCATCATATAAAATCTAAAATGAAGCTCTTTCACTGATAAAAATGCAGTTCATAAGAATATTCTCTCATGTTTTTCCATCCATAGGAGGAAGGCTCATCCTGTCGCATGCCTCAAAGCAGGGCATAACTCCCAGTCAATGAATTACTCTCACACATGTCCAATCAAATCTTAATAGTCTAATTTCATAACTACAATGATATAACCATAAATGTCAGACATCATCACCGTCATAAACACAACTTATCAGAAGACAAAGATAGAAATTTATTGGATGCTTAATTCGAGTATATAGTAGTCGATCGCCCGCAGATTGGTGGACCCCACAAGTAGATCCCTCGATGATTAATAGGGCAAAGAATTGCAGCTGGACTAACGAATAATTACACTAGTATTTAGAAAATAAAAAACAGCAGAAAAAAAGAAAAAAAAAGGCTAAATAACAAAATTGACAACACATAATCCGCAACGAAGACAAGCTGGTAGGTCGAATTTGACAAATGTACCGAAATACATCATTTATTGATAGACCGGTAAACAGAAAATATGCTTGGAGAAACAACTTATTGCAAAGTATACATTTTTAAACTACAGAACAAAGCACCACACATTGACTTTATCTTCGTCCTAGATGACAATTGAAAGAGTATATATACCGGAATATTCCCACAAAATATAATTATAGGCAGAAAATTTAAAAAAAAAAAGGGAAAGATTCCAGATACCCTGAAGTAAAAAGCATATCTATAAGTCAAGCAAAAACAGTTGCCAAAACCATTCCAAGAAAGTGATATCCGCATACCCAACAATTTATTCTTTAGCATTATCACAGACACTATGTCCCTCAACCACTGCAAAGACTCTCAGCTTTTGTAAGAAAGCACCACAACAACTCAAAAACAAATTTAAGCAATTAAAAAAAAAAAAAAACATAACTAGCAAAATATCAGGAATTCTAAGAGAACCCATTTCAGGAAAATGTACAGCAACACCCACAAAAGAACAAAACTTCACATCCATAATCCAGAGTTTAGAGATAAACAATACTTACATTCACATAGATATTGATGTTTAAAAAAAATTAAGAAACAGGAAATACAAAAAATTAAAAGCATGCTGATACAAATACATGCAATACTTTAGACATAAACAGTGAAATGAGTTCACCTAGCCAAAGCTTCAAGCTTGGGCTGTAAGAAACTCTTCCTCTTCTTTGACGTCAAAGCATACCCAACAACCACCATTTTCTGCGGCTGTTGTACAGTCAACGACACCGTTTTCACCTCCTCCGCCTCCTCTTCTTCTTGGGATGAGATATCACCGTTTATCCTCATAGCTCAAGAAACCCAGAAAAACCCTAAAACAATCTCAATCAAAAATTCAATCTCTCTCTTTACTTTTTCAAGAAAGATTTAATTTTCAAAGAAAGATTAAATCTTTCTATGAAAATTGCTTGTGTTTGATTAATTACTCAAAAAAAACAAGATATCAGAACAGAAAATTTGAATTCAGTAGCTTCTTTTTTAAGGGTTTTTTCTTAAATAAATATTTTTCTTGTTTTTTTTGTTTGTTTTCTATGTATGAGCACTGAAAGAGACAGAAGATTGATTGGTTTAGGCCTTGTTGGTGAGTTTTGTTAGCTTTCTATTGAGAGAAACAGAGTAAAAGATTGGATTTTCAGTTCCATTCACAGAGAGAATCAGATGAAAAAAAAAAATGGAAAGAGAAAAGGAATTGAATTTGGGAAGGATTTCATTTGGGATTTGTGAGTTAATATTTATACATTTTTTTTTTGTTTGGTTTACACTCAAAATTTATGCTGAGAATTGTAGCAGTGGGCTAGTGGTGGAGAGGAACCTTTGGAAACTTCGTTAAAAAACTTCACTTCCTAATCTGCCCCTCATATTTAAAAGTTAAAACTTTTTTCAAAAAAAAAAAAGAAACTTTACGAAAACGTATATTTTATTTTTTAAATGTAAGTTACTAATTTTTAAATAATTTTGTATGCATCCAAAATTGACTTAATTATTGAAATCAGTTGGTAGGAAATTATTCTCACTTAAATAATATTTTGCATATAAATTATAATGTATACAGTCATATTAAATTAGTTGTTGAGAGATTTTTATAATCCTATCTAAATTAAACCGAATCCATTAAATTTTAAAATGATAATTTTTTAAAAAAATTACCAAAATGGATTAATAAATTATATAACGAGAAGTTCTCTTTTACAAATTACTCATTGTATTAATAAACTATATACAGATATGAAAAGATTAATCAAACCAAATTCTAATTGATTGAATTATTAATTTTACTTCAACCCAATGATAATTTTATAAAACTTTATTGAATGTTTAGTTCGAAATATTGTATAATACTGCCATAGATGCTAGATTTATCGATAAAAAAAATGGGTTAGGTTTAGAGATTTTTTAATATACATTTTCAGTGTTTTTCATGGATTGACCCATCAATATGGGAAAAATAATTTACAATTTGGAATTAGAAAATGATATGTGAATATGACTTTTTTTATTTGAGTTATACTACTACTAAGCTTAACATTTGAGTGGAATGTGTATCAAAATGATTGATGGAAATGCTAATTTGCAACGTCAATAATAATTTCAACACTATATATGTATTAAGAAAAAAATTATTAATTGAATTAATATCCTCTTAAGTATAGTTTTATAATCATATAACTAGTACAGTAATAACTTTTTTAAATAAAAAGTAATAATAAATTAACTTCTCAACTAATTGAAAAAAAAAGTAATTCAAATCCTTACTTTTTATATGTTGATAAAAAAAATAAACCTAATTTCCTCAAATGAACCAAGCAATTAAAGTTTCAACAATAATGTCTAATTTCCTAATTTCCTTGGTAGATTATCACTAAATGGGACCAGTATCTCATGCAATTGGAGCAAATATCCAATGAGAAAATGCTTATTCTTTTCAGAATGTACTAATTTGCAACAAAAAATATTCTTCAAGTTAGGCCATATTAGTTCAAAATTGGTCCATCCAAAATTTACCAAATTTGCAATTAATCATTACTGATAATCTATACTTGAAAAAAGCTTTGCGGTTAGTAAGGGAGTAGTTTGGTGTTAAAAAAAAAATTAAGAAAGTCGTTAAATGATAACTTTTTTTTAAAGGCTGTAGAGTTCGAATCATGTCGTCGTCAATTTAAAAGGGTAGAACTACACCTACTATACTGTCCATTAATATTTAGGTCATATAACGTTTTTATTTACCAAAAAAGTCTAACCATATTTTTTTATTTTGTTTGTTTTAATTCATTGTTGCTGTTTATTAAGAATCCACAGGCCTCAAGAGACCCACGCACATATATGTGGACTTATAAATGGAATGTGAGATATATTCTCAACACTCCCCTTCAAATGCAACTGGGATTTGACAGTTGACACTTGAAACTCGTATATATATTTTTTTAATTGAAAGGTAGTGACAATACCGGACCAGGCCGCTGTGACTGGACATCCAGACGGACAACCGGAAAATTAAGAAACCGGACTAGACCCGCTCTGATACCATATTAAGAATCCACGGGCCTCGAGAGACCCACGCATACACATGTGGACTTATAAATGGAGTTGAGCCCGTGTAACACAAAATCAATTGGCTTGTGTTAAGGCCTCATCTACACTACTTATAAGCCGTTATTTATTTTGTAAGTTTTCAATGTAAGATATATTTTCAACGCTCTTTTTTTTTTCTTTTTCTTTTTCTTTTTCTTTTTCTTTAATAAATATATACATATTTGGGATAAGTATAAAAATATATCTATAATATCATGCATTTTAATTTCAAACATGTATTGTTTTTTTTAGGAAAAATTATAAATTTAGTGTCTGAACTTTTGTGGTTTTTTTATTTGAGTGTCTGAACTATTTTTTTTTTTCCGTTTGAGTGTCTAAACTATATTTTTTTCTATTTGAGTGTCTGAACTTTGAAAAAACATATCAATCAGGTGTATCTACCCTATTTTAAGTTGACTGTGTGTTTAGTCAACTCAAACGAGGTCTACTTTTTCCAGCTCACATGCCATTTTTTTCAGCTCATCCCTATTTGAGTGTCTGAACTTTGAAAAAACATATCAATCAGATATATTGACATATTTTAAGCTGACTGTGTGCTTAGTCAGCTCAAACATGGTTCATTTTTTTCCAGCTCACATATCATTTTTTTTAACTCATCCCCTACTATTGTCCACTTAAAAAAGTGTAAAGATAGCTGGAAAAAAATGAACTCCATTTGAGCTGACTAAGCATACAGTCAGCTAAAAATAGGTCAGATACACCTGATTGCTATGTTTTTTCAAAGTTCAGACACTCAAATAGAAAAAAAAAATATAGTTCAGACACTCCAATAGAAAAACCACAAAAGTTCAGACAACAAATTTATAATTTTTTCTTTTTTTTGAACTGAGAGGGGGGAGGGTGGTGGGGAGATTCGATCCGCCCCCTCTTACACACCCCCAACAGCCTTGGCCAACAGGCCAATTTGAAGTAGTTGATTTTATCGTTAGCAATTGTAAATATATAGAAAGTTTGCGGTTTAAATCTGCCATTAGATTCATTAACTTTTTACCATTCAACATTTTCAGCTCAACTTTAAAGTTTTTTCTTTTACAAATATTATTGATTTGAGTGATAAAAAAAAATGAAAGTTTAATATCATGGAAAATTATTAACAAAATATTTATTTTTAACATTTTTAGAACACAAAATTACCATCAACAAATTCAGTAAAGTTACAAACATTTATATTTAGATAATTGAAATTGGAACTGTTAGATTATTACTAATTTAATTATAATTATTAATATATTTTATAGATATTGATATATAAAAATAATTATTAATTATTAATTAAATAAAAATTAATTTAATAATTCTAATTTTATTTATATATACAAATATTTATACTATAATAAGAGTCTTTAAAAATATGATCTAATTATGTTTGTGTAAATTGTGTAAAGGAGTGTATAGGATTCTATGCAAATTATTTCCTCCTTTCATGATCACTAAGAGAGCCACCCATGCAAGAATCAAGATACGTTGGATTCTTAGTCATTTTAAACAACAAAAATCTAATTGGATGATGATATCTACAAAGATAATGTTAATGTGTACTTACATAGTGTACAAGCACATGATTCCAAAATTATATGAAATGTTTTCGTGGTGGGTCTAAGCTTGAAAATATTAAAAAGTACATAAAATTTTGTTTTCTTAGCAAATCTCTTAATCACCATACTTAAACATCTTGTGATAATGTATAATTTTTTGGGGAAGGATGAACAAGACACACCTACCCATTTCCTCTTAAGTCATCAAGCAATTTGCACTTCACCTCAACTTTTAAGCTCTATAGTTGACTTGAACAAAATCATCATAATAATTTTTATACATGTGAAAGAACTAATTTTCAACATTATTATCCTGAAATATAGTGAAAGGATTCATTATTGAATTCTCTTCTCCTTTTTCTTTCCCGATTTGTAATGGTAAAAAAATATATATATTATTATCATGCAAGAAATTTACAGACATGACTAGTATTTTACATATTATCATGACACAACTCGCACAATAAAATTATAAAATGTTCAATATTTTTATAAATGTCGGATTTTAATTATATTTTATTTAGATTTTCATGATCATATTTTTTTAAAAGAGTTATTTAATTATTAAAAAGAATCTTATATATACTGCAAATGCTATTAGTGCTAGTTCTTTATTTCTATTTCAATTTAATATTAACTTTAACATCTTATTTGCTGTAAATTAAATTTATTATTATTGTTTTCTAGTAAATATGATTGTCAATTTTTTATTAAATAATTTATCTTTAAATAATTCAACCAATATAAAATTAAAATTTATCATATATTTTATGGCATAATATTTTCAAGTATCGATTGTATTATAATTTTAATAATTTACAAAAATATAATTAATTTTTTTGTAAGTATGTATACAATGAATCGGCTCAATATATAATTTAGAAAAAGCTGAGTTTTTTACTTCTTTTTTTTTTTTTTTCTTGATAGTAACAGGAAAAGCATGTGGTGCCATATGCATGTATTAGTTTGACAAGTTCCACCTAAAATCTCATGTGACAAACAGGGTGTCTGTTGCTTGAACTGAATGGTTTTTGAAGTTAAAAAGAGTTGAAGGAAGTGGGCATCTATTGTGACTTGAAATTCTTGGAAGTATATGCTTTTGAGAAAATTAAGATGTCCCCTTTAAACAGATTTCTT
>CATIWK010098288.1:0-21307 GCA_949634005.1 Mallotus japonicus
TATTTTAAAGTAATATATAAGTATTAGCTACTAGTTAATGGCCAAAAGACAGAGCCACATCACTAGAACTAGATGTCCCATAATGCGAGGAACCACCTGGTAGAACCAAAGGTAAGCTCTAACAGTGAAAGTGACTATAAATGAACAAAATAATTAGGTAAACCCCAAGAAATCCTTAACATTGCTACAATTTCTTGTTCTCTCTTAAAAGACTCAACTTGTCGTCAGAGTGGGTTCATTAGATCCCTACTAGCCGGTTGGTTATGTTTTGCAAGGACAAAAGTCATCAAGAAAATCAATTTGGAGTTATTAGTAGTGTGGTGAACGCTCATGGTAATGCCACTTGGGGGAGAAAAAGGAGAAAGCAATAACCAAACGCAGCTAACAACCCTCGCCAGACTTAGAAACCTAACCAATATGGATAACGTGAGCCCTTTCAACTTGCTCAACGACCAAACCTTTATCCAAAACCTACAACTAAAACCCCCAACTTTAACCAAGCCCCACAACAACAAATCTTTGACAATATAACAACACTGAAAGGCACGGAGAATCAGGGAGAAGGACAAATTATCGATGGTTGATAAAAGATTCATCAAAGGAACCATTCAAACAGGCATGTGTGTAGATTAGCTACCAGCTATTAGCTATCAACTAATAGCTACCCGCTGCTATGATTAGCTGAACCAAACACGCCATGAACCACTTTTAATATATGAAGGCTCATTTCGAATGAAGAAAAGGAAAGATTAGTGTTCAATGTAACATTTGGTCCAAAGTAGCAATTTTGCCATATGAATATTAATTTTTAATTTATTTTTTAAACTGAATATTAATTTCTAAAAAATAAAAAATTTTATATTTAAGTTTAAACATCTATGAATAGCCCAAGGAGTACCATCCAACAAACACGCCATGCAAGCCGAGAGTTCAGGGGCTCCCACGCAATCATCCATGAAGTTTGGGGGTTGGATGAAAGCAGATCAAACAAGGCGAAGGTATTTATATGATTTTTCCCAAACTACAAATGTAGAAACTTAGTTCACTGAAGTGATTGGGGAAGAAGATGAATAGTCCGGATTGAAAAGGAAAGAGAAGGAAGTTGAGTCATTCAAGGATGCTGTAATGATGGCTTTACAGGATTAACTATTCCAGGCAATGATGAATATCAGCTATCTGATAGCAGAGCTATGGAGTCAAACTCAGGGGGCTCATTTAATGCTGCAATTAATGGTGATATTCCGGAGTCTTCTTCAGCAAGCAAAGAGAACCAACCTGTGACAGAATTATTGGCCAATAGCAATGACTCACAGGGCCTTAATTTTGACTTAAGCCCACATCCTATGTACCTTTTTAACCAAAATCCAACCTCTTACCCAGAACCAACAAACCCAAGTAACCTAAGCCCATAAATTCTAAACCAAGGTACGTTGCTCAACCCACCTTTTATTGTTACCCATTTAGATAACCCACAAAGCCCAGAAGAACCCATAGTCTCGTCTCCTCCCATGAGCCCAAATTCAACCCTATTACCAATAAAAAAGAGAACCAGACCTGCTTCTGAAGGAGCCCACAGGTTTAAAAAATAAAAGTTTGAGGAGTTTGATTTCATTGTTTCCTGGATGTGTCATTTTGTTAAGAAGACTAGTACTGAAGATGAAGATGATACGGAAGTGGAAACTAAAGCGCAAATGTTGCCTGGTTTCACTACTGCATGAGATGTTCTGAATCGACGAAGGTGGAAGAGAGCAGCTCGTAACAGGGGAATAATAATTGAGGAAATAACTGATATGGTAGCTACTTCAGAAAATAAGAATGATAGTGATTTCTCTACTAACAATATCCAAGATGAGGCGCAGGTGGCTCGCCTAAAGCCACCACAGGCGCCATGAGTCTTATCGCTTGGAACTGTCAGGGACTTGGACAATCCCTGATAGTTCGGGCTCTCCGTGAGCTAACTAAGAAGTATCGTCCCTCCATTGTCTTTCTAATGGAGTTAAAGAACAGGTGGGTCTTTTGTGAAAAAGTAAAGAGACGACTGGGATTCGAATGTAGCTACTATGTTGATCCAGAAGGGTTAGCAGGTGGATTAGTTCTATGGTGGAGAAGCAGTGTTCAGTTAAAGATTTTGGACTTGTGCATCAACTGGATACATGTTGAAGTCCAAGAGCAAAATAAGTATTACATTACTTTTGTTTATGGCAAACCTACCCAACAGGGTAAAGAGGATGTTTGGAAAGAGATTTCAGTCCTGAATCCAGGGACGAGCGAAGCTTGGATGTGTATTGGAGATTTCAACTGTATTTTGTCTATGAATGAGAAAAAAGGTGGGAGGCCCATTGGGAAACAATCTATTGATTTCGGTAGTTTCATTCAGAACAACAATCTCATGGATATGGGTTTTAATGGCTATCCATTTTCATGGACAAATAGACAGAAACTTGACGCAAATGTGCTATGTCGGTTGGATAGAGGGCTGATGAATGCTAACTGGAGGTGTTGTTTTCCTTATGTGTCAGTGGTGCATAGAGAATTAATAGGCTCTGACCATCGTCCGTTAATTCTTTTCTTTAAAATCAATGGTCATGTCCGGTGTCAGATTTTCCGCTTTGAGGCGAAATGGAATGAGATGCAGGGTGTGAACGAGTTAATATCTGATTGCTGGGATCCTCAAAATCAACATCTGGATATTCTTGAGAAGTTGTCTTCTTGCCGTCAAAGGATCTTGATGTGGGTGAAAAGAAATGATGATCACAATGCCAGGCGAAGAATTATGAAGCTGAAAGAGGATTTGGCGTGGTGGCAACAACATGAAGACACTGAGGAATCTAGTCAGAATCAGGAGGCAATCATTAAGGAATTAAATGAAGCATGGAAATTGGAAGAAGAATATTGGGCACAAAGGTCCAGAATTCATTGGCTCCAAGCTGGGGACAAGAATACCAAATTCTTTCATGCCGTGGCAACTCAACGCAAGCAGAGGAATCTGATTCTCAAGTTGAAAAATGAATGCGGAATCTGGGAGGATCGTGAACAATCTATCCAGCAAATTATATTCAGATTTTATCGTAATCTTTTTGCTCAACAGCCTATTATGAATACTTCCAGAGCTTTACGGTCTGTTCAGAGGGTGGTTTCGGATTCTATGAATGAGAGCCTCACCAGATCAATTTGCATGGAAGAAGTAGAACGAGCAGTGTTTGATTTGGGTAGCTCCAAAAGCCCTGGACCTGACGGATTCCAAGGTATTTTCTATCAAACTCACTGGGATACCCTGAAATATGATGTGTTTGCTTTTGTGAATAATTTTTGGACTTCAGGTTTTCTTCCCCAGTCAGTTAATAGGACTTATATTGCTCTGATACCTAAAATCCATAATCCTGAAGTAGTTTCCCAATTTCGCCCCATAAGCCTTTGCAACTTTTTGTATAAGATTATCTCCAAGGTTTTGGTGAATAGGCTAAAGCCTTTTTTGCGGCATATGGTCCATCCTTCGCAAGGTGCTTTTGTCCCTGGAAAATTAATTCAAGATAATATATTAATCACTCATGAACTTTTACACTCCATGAAAACTTCTAAAGCTAAAATGAAGGCGGGAATGGCTCTTAAATTGGATATGGAGAAGGCATATGATAGAGTTCATTGAGGTTTTTTGAAACGTGTTTTATTCAAAATGGGTTTTCATGAAATGTGGATAAATAGAGTTATGAAATGTGTTACTTCGGTTAGATACTCTATTTTGGCTAATGGGAAACCGTCCGCTTGGTTTAGAGCCTCTAGAGGCCTTAGACAAGGTGATCCCCTATCACCTTATCTATACCTTTTCATTGCTAATATCCTCCCAAACATGTTGGATGACGCTGTTAGAAGGGGATGTCTTAAAGGATTCAGGATTAATAAGCAATGTCCTTTGATTACAGCAAATTTGTTTGCCGAAGATACAATGGTTTTTGGCCAAGCTTCTTTGTTAGAAGCCCACCGTTTAAATGTTATTTTAGATCAGTGCTCGAGAGCCACGGGGCAGAAGATTAATAGGGAAAAATCTAGTATTGTCATCGGGAAAGGGGTGGATGGTGTTTTGCAAAATCAAATTAAAGATGTTTTTGGCATAAGAGAAATAGGTGGAGGAGAGAAATATTTAGGACTGCCGTCTAAATGGGGCAGGTCTAAATTTCAAGCTTCCAAGTTTTTAATTGATAGATTGAGGGATAGAGCTAAATCCTGGAAGCATAGCTTGTTATCTTTTGGGGGTAGGGAAATTATGGTGAAAGCAGTCTTAACGGCTATCCTAACGTATGCTTTTTCTTGTTTTAAATTCCCTAAAAATGTTATTCAAGAGGCTCAAAAGATTGTGAACAGATTCTGGTGGAAGCAGGGAGAGGAAGAGAGAGGTATCTATTGGAGTAGCTGGAATAAGTTAACTAGAGCAAAGTTTGATGGAGGATGTGGGTTTCGGAATTTACATTTATTCAACATTGCTCTTTTGGGAAAGAATGCTTGGAGAGTGCTTACTAATCCTAATTTGTTGATTTCCAAAATTTGGAAAGGCAAATATGGATGGGATGGCAATATTTCTTTTGAGAATAATAGGAGATGTGTTTCCTGGGGATGGCATGGTTTTTTAGAGGGTCTGAAGCTTATTAGCAAGGGGGCTCGGAAAAATATCATGAATAGGAGGAGTACTGATTTTTAGAGGGATCCATGGGTGCCCAATCTCTGTAATTTTAAAATTCATTCTTCTAAGCCTCCTTAGTGCCATGTCAACTTGGTAGCTGATGTTATTGATCCAGTCTCAAAAACTTGGAATCTTACCCTGCTACACAGCCTCATTTCGAATTATGAAGCTAACAAAATAGCTCAAGTTCCTATAGCTAGATCTGATGTTAATGACAAATGGATTTGGCACTACACTGCCAATGGAATCTACTCAGCTAAATCCGGGTATCATTTGTTGGCCTCGGAAATCAGTAATCCTTCCAGTAATGCTTCTTCCTCCTTTTGTTTTAATAAATCCTTTTGGCATTCTGTTTGGAGTCGAAGGGTTCCTTCCAAACTGAAAATCTTTTTTTGGAGACTCATGACTAATTCACTGGGGAATATGGTTAATCTTGCTAAGAGAAAATTAACTCCCAGTCCTATTTGTCCTGTTTGTGATAAAGAAGCGGAAACTCTAGAACATTTATTTTTTCTTTGTATTAATGCTAAGCAGGTGTGGTTTTTGTCCCCATTAGGTTACCGTATGGAGAGTGTTGGCTTCTCCTCTGTTGCTTCATGGTGGTGTTCATTCTTTTATTCAGTCAGGTCCATTGATGAAAATTTGCTTGACTTGTTTGTTATTATTTGTTTGTTATTATTTGTTGGTTTATTTGGAAGAACAGAAATGATGAAGTGTTTCAGCGTAAAGGGAAATCTCCTCCTGAAGTGCTTTCTAAAGCAATGCTCTATTGGAATCAATGCAGGGATGCTCTTCAACCAATCCCGTTGGTAAGTAGAAGGTAAGATGATTCTGGTCGTAGTTCTACTTGGTGCTTCCCTCCTCCAGGTGTCTTGAAAATCAATACTGATGCAAGTTTTAATGCATCGAATGGAATAGCTTCCATGGCAATCATTATCAGGGACGATCGTGGCAAGTTGATAGATGGATTTTGTTTTAGTAGGCCTCTTATGTCTGCTCTAACTGGTGAAGCTCAGGCTTTGCTGGCAGGTGTTCTTATGGCCAAAGTGAAGGGATGCAAGAGAATAATTATTGAATCTGACTGCAAGAATTTGATAGATGCGTTGAAGGATGACAGGTCTGCTTGTCTGTGGCAAATTCAAGTTTTCATTCAGGATATTGACGTTCTTGTTAGGGACGAACATCTTTATGTGTTTAATTGTATAAATAGGACTGCAAACAGAGCAACTGATTGGGTCTCTAAGAATGCTTTTGCTTTGCTGTTGAATCCTTCTTGGACATGTAATATCCCGACTCCCTTGGAAGCTATTTTGTATTCAGACGCTGTTGGCAATTGAATGTATGTTATGTTCAAAAAAAAAAAAAAAACACGCCATGAACCACTTTTAATATATGAAGGCTCATTTCGAATGAAGAAAAGGAAACATTAGTGTTCAATGTAACATTTGGTCCAAAGTAGCAATTTTGCCACATGAATATTAATTTTTAATTTATTTTTTAAACTGAATATTAATTTCTAAAAAATAAAAAATTTTATATTTAAGTTTAAACATCTATGAATAGCCCAAGGTGTACCATCCAACACTCATTTCTTATCATTCTCAGATGAAAAATTTATTAAAAAGGTGTTAAAGCAATGGAGCTCTACCACTTGAAATGGATCAGCAAAAGACCAAACCTGGCTCAGAATGTGTTTGAGAAGATGTGGCATAAATTTCCGATCACTGAAAATTTTCCCAGCCAGTTGGTGATGATGAGCTGGAAGATCAGTGGCCTGCATCTCTTCTAACTCTAGCGAGTAGAGCTGAGTGCTAAGTTGGGAAATTTGTTGTTGCTGTGATGGGGTCTGAGAGAGAGGGGGGGGGGGGTTGATGAGTTACTTGGTGTTGGTGTTGTAGGGTTGGAAGGCTGTGTTGTGATATCTAATAGTAATGTGGTAGGATAAGGGTGTTAAGTTGAGCGGACTGTGAATGTGGTGAGTTCTTAGTAGGGATCATGGCGGAGGTTAATGTAGACATGATGAAAGGTAGGGAAAGGAGTGGATAATTGGTTAGGTATAGTGTTTGGAGAAAGTAAAAAATAAAAAGGTAGACTAAAAGCTTCAAAAGCGCAAAAGAGAGAGAACTCATGTTCCCCTCACTACCATCAAAATCCTCCATCAACCATAATTGAGTGGTTTTAGTAGTGATAATTCAGTTGGTGATAATGTTTCATTTTTTAAAATTAAAATGATTTATAAAAGGATAAGAGAAAGAGAAAAAAGAAAAAAATTATTATTATTATTATTATTATTATTATTTCACTTGCTCTAGTTAGCAGGTATAGCTCATTCTTTTAGAATTGGGCAAATTGCTAAAACTTGAAAAGGTTTGGGGTTATTAGCCTAAAAAGTTAATTTTAAAGTCAATTGCATTTTTGGAAACAAGTTAAAGGATGAATTGCCACTTTCACCTGTGCTTTTCAGTAATTTTTTGCCCAAAGTTTCAATTTGGATCTTGAACTTGAACATGATGATCAATTTAGCCCATAAATTAACTCTATGTTCAATTATTCCACCAATTTGGCAAATTTGATAATTTAGCCTAGATTAGCTTTTCAAAAAAATTCAATTCAGTCTAAAATAACCCTTTTAATTAATTCATCCCAAAACTTTTATACATTGGTTAAGTTTAATTTATCAAATTTTAATAAAAGAATGGAACCCTCATCTTACCCTTGAAGAAATTGACTTCAACATTGAGAATATTTGGGTTCAAATTCATGGATTACCTTTGTCCTAGCTCACTCAAGCAAATGTTAGAAACATTGCTACTAACTTGTTCTTAGGTTTTATCCAAGCAGAAGACTTCATGTAGACTGATAAAGAATGGGAACCTGTGATGAGAATCCGAATAGCACTCAACTTGAAGCAACTGTTACCTCAGGGCTTCATGAACAATAGAATGGGAAAAAAAGGATTGGGTGCAATTTCAGTTTGAGAGACTTCCTCTACTCTGCTATCTTTGTGGTCTTTTCTACTATGCTACATCTTCTTATAAGAATTTCAAAACATAAGAGGACATAACAGCAAGAGTCTACAATAATCAAACCTATGGCCCTTGGATAAGGGCAATTCCAAAAAGAAAATTGGGTTTTGATCCTCATTAAGTCTGGGATGACACTCCAAGCTATAATGCAAGTGATGCCGGATTCAATCCTCGCCTCTCACAATGATGATCTTTCCTTGCTGCCTCAAGCAACAATAGAGCTCTCCATCCAAGGTTCACCTACCTCAGTAGGTGAAAAGATTAGTGGTGGACTGACCTCTTCAGAGATAGCAGTCATGCAATTAGCCAAGCTTAGCCTTGGTCAGAATAACTCATCATGCAGTGCCTTATGTGTTGGAAATAACAAAAGTTACCAAGAGGATAATTCTACTACAAAGGAAAAGAAAAAATTTCATCTGCTATAGACTCTACTTCTCCAGGGCTTCTTAGGCCTAAAGCTACTGATGGGTTGGTTCATTCTCTCACAAAGGCCAGCCCAACTGAGCCTGTTGCTTCTTTTGAGTTGTCTCCAACACTCAAACAGGCACGCCCAAATGAGACCCCTCAGCAAAACAAACTGACTTAGACCCAACAGCTGGTAGCCCAACAAAGAAAAGAGCCAAGCCTGAAAATCCTTGCCCTTTCCTATTGCTCACAAGAGAAGCTCTTTTTGGAAAAGGTACTGCTGCTCTTAGTAAGGTTAAGGCTAAGAAATATGCAGAAGCCAAGAATTAGAAAGTCAAGAAATTCAAATTAAAGGAAAGAGCTCGCCAAATCCACTTGCTTCAGATTACCAACTAAAGCACTTCTACTACTGCTGCCCTCAACTCCCTAGCAAGTTTAGCTTCATCTGTTGCAACCGAGGACACGAAGGATTGCTTAGTCGAGACTACTGAGCAACCTTAGGCCACTTGATGCTCTGTTTTATTGTTTTTGTTGTATATCCTCTAGCGTAGTCTCTTTTTGTTTTCTTTGGAGGTTCTGGTTTTTTGGTTTTGTCATAATCTTTACTCTTACAAAATTTAGTAATAAGTAAGAGTAAGTTTGATAACATCCATGGATTCTTGTTCCTATGGTCTCTCTATGGCTTTCTTATAATCTGTGGTTCTTTCTATGAAGTCTTATGTTGATAAAAAAAAACCATTCAACTTCACCAATAAACACCATTATCAACATCATCCATCACCAGGAGAACCCAACATCACCATCATTAACAAAAAAAACACCACTTACACTAGAAGAGAATAAAGAGAGACAAATGGATTGCAAGCATTGCAAGCTATATAGAAACATAGATGTGAGCTTAATTAATTACTAGACAATGGACTGCACGAAAATATTATTAGTGGTGCTGCTTGTAATTGTAATTATGCTTTTGCAAAATCACCACCATTTATTCCTATACGTCAACACCAATTTGTGATGCCCTTCTTTGAGGTTAGACACATCAATTTCTCTAAGAAGAACATGCTTCAACTTTAGTCACCTGGGCAAGAATGATTTTGCAGGATAACAAGGAAGTAACCATGCATCTCAAGATGGTGAATAGAAGACAAAAATACACCAAATAGTGTAAATCCATTCAATTAAATTGATAAGTTCTTAGTTTAATTTGTGTACAAGTTCAAAACAAGCATTATCATCAAACATACAATTGTGACCAAAATTTACCACCACCATCATTAGCAATAGTGCCACTAACACTGAAATAACCATCGCTACCTAAAACACAAGACCTCATTCATTGGTAGAGCATAAAACCCCCGATTCTCTCTATTTATAGGGTCTTTAAAATATAGAGGAAAGAAACTGAAGAAGAAAAACAAGAAAATTGTGGAAGATTAATCACTATTATGGCTATTTTTGTTGAATATTAACCACTAGCCTTCAAAAACGGACTCAAATAAACCGCAAAACTAGATGTCTCATGGATGATGTCGACCACAGCAGCTACTGATGTTGTCTTCCACTTCCATGATGACTCATCGGCATCCAACTCTAGGTGTTGATGGTAGGTGAAGATGGCAAGATGTTGGTGTTCATGATAAGTGGCACTAGCAGTTATCAGTGTTGATATATGCAAAGCCGAGATTAGGTTTAGATGAAAGGAACAATTTTCTTTTTTTAATGTCTTAAATAAATATCATTACTAGTCTCTAATAAAATAATTTTATAAAGAATTATATTTTTATTTTTATATTATAAATAAATATTACTGTTATTTTTAACAAAATATTTTTATAAATAATTATTTTATTTATTTTTTTAAGAGAGTACATCCTTTTTTTACAAGGAATTGGAATAAATTACCAAAATTTGAAAAGGTTTGGAGTTAATAGCCTAAAAAGTTAATTATAGAGTTAATTGCACTTTGGAAACAAGTTTAGGGGTTGAAGTACCACTTTAGCCAAGATGCATCCAATTCAAGTCTTTGATGCTAACTAATAGGTAAACGGGCCCTTCAACTTGTGACATGGGACTGAATAGGCTCAATTTAAAATTTTTCCACAAATAGGCCCAAAATTTATATTTTCGGCCTTTAAACCCAATTTCCTACTAAAATTAAGGTGTGCCATTCATGCTTCTAAAGAAAAATATATGGATACTTTAAATAAATTAAATAATAATATATTAATGTATTAAGAACGATAGTGATAAACAATTCCCAAATTGAACAAACCCTAACTTTTTCTCTTAAATTGTGGAACCTAAATCCTCTGCAAAATAAAAAAAATGTCTTCATCCTCTTGACAATCAATGTCTTCATCTTATGAATCATCATTGAGAATGCAAGTTCTAATATGTGGTGGTCCTTATTTCAACTATGAAGGGCAACCAAGATTATGCTATTGTAATTTAAAGGCACCAAGGTGGATGGCTTGGATTGAACAAAATGCTAGAAGAAAGTTCTATTAATGTATTATTAGTTATGAGGTGAGAGAGTAGTTACTAAGATATGTGTATTCTTGAAATTAAAAAAATGTATTTATAAATAATTAGCATGTATTTGCAGAAGAAGAAAAATGGAAAGAATAAAAAATATGTAGACAAAAGAGAATGTGAGTACTTTCAATGTCATGATGAACCATTTTGATCCTTACGCAATGAAGATAATTAAGAAATTGTGGGAAAAAAAATGCTAATTTAAAGTTTGAGAATGTAGTATTGAAGTCTTTGGCTTATGACAGAAAGAAGCATGATGAATTAAGTGAAATGAAGCTTGATTTTGTGCAGCTTTGAAGGGACATAAAAAATGCTAGAGAATTAGATGGGAAATATAAAAGGAAGATGTGGTTCTATGTTGTTATAAACTGGTTTGCATTGTTGGTTATTGTAGTTGATATCCTCAGTAAGCAGTTATTTTTTGTTTTAGTTTGATGTATTTTGGATGTAGTGCTTTGTTGGTGTACCTGAAATGGTTGTAGCTGCAATGGTTGTGGCTGCAATATATAAGCACTAAAGATAGATGTAAATGGTGTAACGCTTGTATTAATGATCATTATTTATAAATGAAATATGATTTTAGTAAATGTTCAATAGATACATGGTTATATGCTGATGATTTTACATTGAATCTGCATTAGTGTGGAAAATGCATCTCGAAACAAAAAACCATAAACTGTAAGATAGAAAATAGATGGTTTAATAACCACAAATTTTAAGTTGCAACTTTTTAAAGTAGCTATGAAATGCAAAAATATCAGCAAATGTAAATTGGATAAAACATAGCATAATTCATTCATAATATAATTGGTTTCAATGTATAATAAATCATTAGCACCCTAAATATCATGTTTTTGTGATATTGACAAAAAGTGTCCAAAATACTCAGATTTTAGTAATCTGTTATAATAAAATGAGCATCTAGATCATACAAATCTAAAAGTATAATGCTAAGAAAAAAATAAAAACAAAAACCAAAAAAGATCATATCTGTAATGTAAAGTCATGTCTGTAGTTAAGTTATTTCCAAGTAGGCTTAGGCTTTGAACCCATCACTTGTTTTTTGGCTATAACTTTGGGATCCCTTTTGTTGCCTTAGTAGTATTAAACACTAGTGCCTTTGGTGCTAGATTTAAAGCTTCAATAAGTGCAAATTAATATAATGGTATTTCTATATGCTCAGATGCTTCACTCTGAAAACTCTAGTTCTATTTTTATTTTTTGTAATGAGTTGATCCCTTTCTAAGGCAAAAAAAGTTGTAGCCCCTCCCCACTTCACATTTAGGGCTTAGAACTTGCCATACATTAGATTTACTTGATATTTCATATTGTCATGCTGGTATGTGGTGACAATCCTCTGATGCTCTGTTGGTACAGGTTTTACACCATGTAACAACCTTTCTCTAAACATTCTAGGCTGCTTTGAAATTGAACAAGCATGTACTTAGTCTAATATTGCATTTTTCAGTATGATTTTGCATTATAATTTAAATAGAATAGATTATATCTATAGTGTAAGTTCATACTTGGTTCTACAAAAGCACTGAAGCTAAAATTGGTCTTGTAGAAGCACCTGAAGCCCTAGCAGACACTACACCTGCAGCTGAACCTGACCCTGAACTCCTTTGCACATTGAACTCTTTTGAAGAATAAGTTAGTTCTTTTATCACTTATTTTAGAATAAAATATTCATGAATGGTTTATAAGTGCACTTACAATAGCTTTCTTTTTGGGCAACCATTTTTGTTATGGCCTATTTCTTTACACAGGCTGCATATCATGACTGCTCCTCTTCAAGATAGTTTTCCACTCCTTTTGGGTTCTTCTAGATCTTTTCTTTTGGAAATTTCAGGTCTACCAGCACTTCTATGGACTTAAGGGGGTAACAATAGTGGCATGTTTGACTCTTGCTACATGGTCCTTCACTTAGCTGGCCACAAAAAGAATTGATATGCTGCTATATACTTTTCTTTGCTATACCAGTTGTCAATATAATCCTCAAGAAAATTTTTACTATGGTATAATGAACATATACCATGAGGGTATGATATCCCTATCAGATTTTATGATCTATATGCTTAGCTCTTACTTTCTAAATTCACTATGTGCTTATTATTCCCTTTACTGATTCCATACCCTTTAGCCCCATTCCACTCTATATTACACATTGTTGCTCTTTCAATATTTTTGTTTTACTCTGCACATGCACTGGGACTTACATTGCAAAACCATTTCTTAGTTGTATCTCTTTTTTTATGAATTTTGTTCATTGCATCAACTCTCACCCAATCTAACATGGCAAGTATATGTTTTTTCCTAGCTTGCACTAAATGACCATTGAAATATTCACACATGTTATTATCTACAGTGTCATTTTTAGAATGAAAAGAGAAGTAAGACATGTACCATATATGTGGAGGATAAGTCAACATGTGTTCCATAGAACTAGTGCCTTAGGCATTAAGTTTCTCCAACTGATTTGTAAATATTTGTTCAAGTGGGCTTTTTGCATATCTCTAAAATTTTTATATAAAATTAATTACTCCATCTCTTTTGCTATGTCATATACATATGCATTTCAAACCATCGATGTTCTGCAAGAGGCAATTCATGCTTAACAGCTTCTATCAAATCAAGCGAACATGTATTATAAATTCATTAAATACAACATATTATTATATTGTATATCAATAATATGTAAGTAATTTTTTGAAATCAAAGAAAATTGTTGACCTTTTGCATATCATATATTATAATGAAACAGTTGCCATCAATCAAACCAATATCCTCATTCACATATTTCAAAAACCATATCTAGTTTACCTTGGTTTAAGACCTTGCAACAACCCAAGTAACTGGATATCTTTGATCATTTTCATCCCTTCCAACTGTTGCAAGTAACTTTCCTTTACACATTTTTTATAAAACAGCCATTATGTCCTAAGATAGGTCTGCACCTTGCTCCCTATCCTTGCTTTGAAGTGTTAAAGTATATGTATATTTTACTAAACTTGGTTACACCTTCTTTTGCAATAACTTTCATAGTGCTACCAGGATTTATTTGCCTCAACTCTTCTGCATAATTCCAAATTCTTGTATAATCATCCTTGTAATCCCCTTCAAGCTCAGTCATGATCTTCCTCTTCACTCTATTAGCCATTATGTCATTAGTCTCAAGCTTCAAGTGCTTCCTAGCATGTTCACACATCTTTGCACAAAGTCATTTCAAGCTAGTCTTCAATTATGTCTCTAACATATGAACCAATATATTCACATAATGCCCTCTTATTTTTTCCATATCTTAGTATATTTATGGTTTGGATTGTAAGTTTTAACAACAAAATCAACACTCTTTTTGTTTTTTTAAGCTTGCAAATAATAGCTAAGGACATGTTTTTTTACATATGCAACTTACCCTTAGAATTTCATTTTTTTTTAACTTGATTTTAACCTTTCTTGCAACAACATACTTTGTAACTACTATCCTAAATTTTGTTAAAATTTTCAATAGCATTCCAACTATAAATGGAGGCACATTACTTCTAGGATTATAAATTACCATTTTAGATTTCCTCCTATTGATGTTTCCATATTCTTCTTTCCTCAATTCCTCATTATAACTGCTCATCATCACTGTTGACATATTCAGTATCAGTTCTAACCTCTTTAGCTGCATTTTTCTTACCTTCTACAAGTTCATCAATTCCAACTTCTTCTACTGCAGGTTCATCAGGTTTGCTACATTTACCCGATTTTATCTCATCTACTATTTGCTTTAACTTTTTTACTTCATTTCTCACATTATTTCTGGTTGCATCCAAGTCTTCAATAGTAGCATCAGAAGCACTTTCATTAGTTGTATTTAAAGAATGTTTATCAAATTCTTCTTTCTCACCATCATGCTTCTCATTTACTTCTATATGTTTAGTATATTGAATTTCACTTTCAGATTCATTTACATTAGATATGCTTTATTCATGCACCTCAACTCCACTATTATGAAATTGTTCCTTCTTCAACTTTAAAATCACGTATTTGGACCTCATCCCTTCTTTGTTAATGGACATGATATGTTGCTGCTTCCATACTATAAACATTTTCCTCATTAGCAACTTGTTCTTTTTTAACTAATTGTTCTTTCTCATTATTTATGTTTTGCTTTTCCATAATAACTTCAAACAAAATTGAGCCTTAATTGACTATCTCAATGTTTATATGCTCAGTCCTTGGGAACAACTCACTCCCATTCTTATCACTTACCAGCAAGCCATCACTATTCATATTTAATTCATCATTATATCTTAAGTCCACATTAAATAACTTCCCCTTCCCTTCAATTACTTCCTCACCTACTACTAAGTCACCTACAATTAAGCCAAATATGTCCCTACCCTGTACTTTAGCATCTTCTATTCTATCAGCATTTACATATTGCATTTCCTCAACCTTTGCATTATTGTCAGCATTTACAACTTCCATTTCCTCATCACTGCTAATCACAACATTCTCTATTACCAATTGTGGCACCCCATTAAATTCAAATACATCCACCATATGTTCTATATATAACTCCATGTAGATTACATCAAACGATTCACATAAAGGAAGAATTTCAGAGATGAAGCACCATTATACATGAATATAAGACAATTTTTAATTGAAGTTCCCATAAGTAACCAAACAATCTTTGGTTTATAACCATACCCTATACTTCTTATCTTTTTTTCAATCCTAAAATAGCAAACTTTGTCTATATCATACACTTTGCATTTCAATATTTCACCATCAACATACCGTAGTTTGGGATCCTTAACATATTTACCCTTAAAATATATCTCAAAAATGACGGCAGCATCACCACCCATCTTGCAAATTTATTTAAAAAAAAATAATTCCAACTTGTATTCAATTATTCTATTAGAACTTTCCTCATAATTAATCAAAGCATTACCTTTTTCCAATTTCACGAATTCAATACTTCTTCAACACTCTTCAATCAACAACTACTACTTATGCAACATTGATTTAACAAAGAAAATCCACTAGTGAGACCCTATAAAGATCTACTTTTCCTTCTTAGCTTGAAAATCTCTGACAACATAGAGCATTAAATTGTCCTAACTACCCATCTTGAAAATATTACAACTGCTCGACACGTTGCATATATTAGCGCCAAAACTACAGTTTATAATACATTACAAGCGATTTTTGTTCAATGTGTAAAAAATCCTAAATAAAATAATACCTAAAACATTACTCACATTCCTTCTTCAGTTCCTGAATGGCACACGTTAATTTTAGCACGAATTTGGGTTTAAAAGGTTGAAAATTAGAAGTTTTAGGTCTATTTGTGGAAAAAGTTTAAACTAGGCCCCATGTCATAAGTTGAAGGGGTCATTGGCCTATTAGTCCTCTTTTTAATATTTTAAATAAATATCATTATTGGTCTCTAATAAAATAAATTTATAAATAACTATATTATATATTTATATTTAAAAAAAATTATTGTTATTTTTAACTAAATATTTTTATAAACAATTATTTTATTTATTTTTTAAGAGAGTGCATCCTTTTTTTTGGTAAGGAATTGGAATAAATTGCCAAAATTTTAAAAGGTTTGGAGTTATTAGCCTAAAAGGTTAATTTTTGAGTTAATTGCACTTTAAAAACAAGTTCAGGGGCTGAAGTACCACTTTAGCGAAGATGCATCCAATTCAAGTCTATGCTGCTAGTAGAGGTGTGCATCGGATGGGTTTGGGCAGGTTGAGTTTTTTTTTTTTAATTTAAAAAAAAAACTAAACCAAGGCTTTTAGACGAGTGAGGGGTTGGTTTTCAGGTAACCGAATAAGTAATAAATAAAATAAAAAGAAAAAAAAATAAATAGTTTGCAGCAGCCAAATGGCTACCTTGCGCATCTTTTCCCTCTAGAAGCGCTGGTTCTAATGCATTATATCAGGTTTTTCATCAAATTTTTTCAAGTGAAAAGGAAAAAAATCAAGTTTAAGTTGTTAGGATTCAAACATCTATCCTCTGTGTGTGTGTGCGTGTGTGTGTATATATATATATATAGAATTTTTCGATCGGGTTAGTTTCAACTAAAAATTTACAAAGGAGTGAAAATAAAAACCAAACCGACCCGTCAATTTGTCGAACTGGGCGAATTTTGCTCACTGCTAAAACTAAAGCTAACAATATGCTATATATACATGATTTTTCAATCGGGTTAGTTCCAACCGAAAATTTACAAAGGAGTGAAAATAAAAACCGAATCAATATGTCAATTTGTCAGACCGGGCGGATATATATATATATATATGTATATGTGTGTGTGTGTGTGTGATTTTTCAATCGGGTCAGTTCCAACCAAAAATTTACAAAGGAGTGAAAATAAAAACCGAACCAATTTGTCAATTTGTCAAACCGGGCGGATTTTGCTCACCCCTAGCTGCTAAAACTAAAGCTAACAATATGCTATTTTATGTATACACACACACACACACACACACATATATATATATATATATATATATATATATATGATTTTTCAATCAGGTAAGTTCCAACCAAAAATTTACAAAGGAGTGAAAATAAAATCGAACCGATCCGTCAATTTATCGGACTGGGCAGGTTTTGCTCACCCTAGCTGCTAAAACTAAAACTAACAATATGCCTTTTTTTTTTTTGTAAAATATGTGTAACAAAAACATTAATAGTACATATTTATATTTACTTTACTAAATATATTTAGAAAATATTTAAATAATAAATTATCATAATAAATTTATTCATTTAAAAATAAATATAGTTTAATTAATGATAATTATATAGCCTTCCATTATTGTAATAATTATTTATTGGGCAAAAGTGCATTTTTGCCCCTAACATTTTTCGTGAGGTGATGATAAGCCATCATCCTTTTTTTTTTTTTGGAACAAATACATATGATTTTTGCTAAAACATATTTTAAAGCCTCTTTTGAAACAGAGAATATAAATAAAAGCAACATCCATTAATTTTTAAATGGTGGTGCAGCCTAGTGTTAGGTGGTGGGGTTCCAGTAAATAACCTTGACACTGCTAAGAATATTGATTTCATAACAGTTTGGTAAATAACCTTAGGATGAAGGTTTGTTCTCTAATATGATAAACCCAAACACATATAAAATTATGGGTTTTGCTAACTAAAGAACAACGCGAAGAGGTATCAGAAGTTGCTAGGTAAATAATTGAATTCAATTTATTACTAGTTATGTTTTGTAAAATGATAATTTATGTGATTTTTGAAAAAAAATGGGATGTGGTGTATTGTTTGAGACCAACTTCACCAGGATGTTGGCATAAGATTGCATTTTTGCATTTGTTCTTTAAGAAAAAAAAAAAGATTCACCTATGGAAGCTCCTGGCCTTGTATGAAATGAGGTTTCATTCGAACACGAGCCACTTCCACTGATTTCTTAATATTAAGACGCTGAGTTAGCACTTGACTTACAAGCCCAGCCGTGGGAAGGGCCTTCTAGGTTGGAGCCCACGTCATTCCTTGTTGAAGAAGAATAGTGGTTTTTATTTTTGACTTCTTTGACAAGGAGGTCTCTCTCAAAGCTAATACCATTAATATGCTACTCCTAATTGGTGGTAATGGTTAAGTACAAAATTAGTTTAGCCAATTTTTCAACTTCACATTTGATTTGTGGCCTAAACCCACATGAACATAGGGTATCAGATGATGTTCTTTATGAATTTTCAGGTTAACTTAAGGTTTAGATGAAGGTTGAATCCAAGTTATATTTGAGGCACCTTAACTAAAGATAGGAGTGTTAGAGTTGCAATACTGTGATCAAAATTAACGTACACAGATAAGAAGATCAGGCTAAGAAAAGGTCCAAAAGGTTCTTTGTTTCTCAAAGACAGGATTAAGTTCACATTGGAATTAAAATTATGTAGATTCAAGCACTGCTGTTGTTTTAAGATTTTTTTTCTTTATTATTTTGAATCTTTTCTTTAATCTTGGCTTTTTCATTCATTATTGAAATCATTTCCAATGATTTTTTCTTGATTTTTTTGTTGCTTGATTTTGATTTTATTAGTTATTTATCCATTTGTACCATGTCTCATTTGAATTTGGTTTTACTAGATTTTTTTAAAATTTTGTTGAGTTTTAACTTTTAATGTTAAGAATAAAACTCCTCTTTGTGTATGAAGAGTGTGGTTTAAAAGCTCATTCTTTGCCATGTCATCTAAAAATTAATAGATATTAACTCCGTTTTCAGCTAAGACTCTATGAGGGGCATGAAAACTTTATTTTAGTTAAAATAATGTGTATTTGTCAAAAAAAAAAAAGATAAGGGCTTATTAGTAGGGGTGTGCATCGGTCGGGTCAGGGTGGGTCGGAATGACACCCATTGAATCCGATCGAGTAAACGGAAGAAGGAATTGAGACCGAACCGAACCGAATTACAATATAAAAATGACGGGTCGGTTAACCGATGAAGATCAGTTTATTCGGACATTGTCGGTTCGGGTGTTCAGTTTGGGCCACTTGGGTTGGGCCTTAATTTATTGGGCTTTCAGCAATAGTTTTAAATATAAATTAAATACTGTAATTTTTACTAGTGATAGCCTAGAAGTAATGGGCTTCGATTTACATCATGTTTTGATACAAAATAATAATGGGCTTTGATTTACGTCATATTTACATACAAAAAAATTGGTTAGGCTTCTATTCTAGCCATATACAACCCAAAATGAAGTTCCTAATTAGTTACAAAAAGAATCTTCCACCTCTTTTGCATAAACAATTCAAGTGGGAATTGAGAGTGGAGAAGTGTTGCAAAAAAATAGCTTCCACCACAATACAATAGCTTTAATCAACCACTTCGTATTTCTATCTAATGAAACAAAAAGTATATATGTGCAGGCAGCTACAAAAAATAGCAACAGCAAGCTATCTATCCTGCAAAGCAGAATTTCAATTAATCAATTCTAAGTATGGTATTGGATAATCACAAAAAATATATCAAGCAACTTACTATGAATTTGAGGCTCAGGTTATAAAAATTTTCATTAAAGGAATACCAACTATCAAATATCTGGCAGCAGATAGACAAAAGTCTAATTGTTTACCACCACAAATACTTGATAAAATTTATATTCATAAAACTGACAATTTAAGAGGTGGAAGCTCATCATCATTACCCCAAATTCAAAAAAAATAAAAAATTACCAACTAACACAAAACAGAAAACATAAAAGACAAGAGTCTCAAGCATTCAAGCAGAATGGAAGAAAAAAGAACAGGGTTAGTTGTATAAATTAGATAAGCAGTCAAGCATCATGCAACAGAAAAGAAGAGGCTCAGTTATTTAAAATTACAGAAATAGGAGGCAATGAGAAAAATGAGGCTCATAATTATAGTTTCATGTTATATAACAGAACAATGCCACATTTCAGGCAACAACAATGAAATGTCACCAATGAAACTTAAGCAAGTGCTCTATTTGCATCAGACATAATGGTGGAAGCATTCATCATCGCCTCATAATAAAAGAAAGTGACTTAATGAAGATAACAACAGCAACTTGAACAAGTTGGTCACATTTCAATTCACAGTCACCTCTATATGCAGTGGCTTAATGAAGATTGCAACAGCAACTTGAATATCAAGTGGTCACATTTCAATTCACAGCCACCTCTATATGCAGTGACTTAATGAAGATTGCAACAGCAACTTGAATATCAAGTGGTCACATTTCAATTCACGGTCACCACACAAGATAACAGACAGGCAGCACACACAGAATAAGCAGACAAACATTTTCATCAAAGCCTCAGAATTGTAGCATCAAGGGACATAATAAGACTGCAAAGAAAATAAGAAAATTCATTTTCTCTATATCACCCCAATATTTATCAAATTTTACTTTCATTTGCATGCCTATATTTTTCATGGTATCATCAGCAGATTTAATACACTCATTTAGCTCCCAATATAAATCAGACACTTCAGTGAAAAAGGTATTAGCAGTGACATATAAAGAACCAGAGATTCTTAATGTCATTTCAAAGAACTGTTTCAAGTACTCAACCATTGAATTGGCATAAGTCCAATAAAAAATATCAAGCACCTCACCCCCTAAATCTGCCCTAAAGGATGAATCAGTCTTATCATATTTATCAAATATTTTTTCATATAAACATGCAGTTTGTAGTATATGATAAGTACTATTCCACCTAGTGGGCACATTTAGACATAAAGATGCCTTTGACTTAACCCCAACCAATACAGCTAATTCTTTGAACTTTAGCAATCTACTAGGTGAATTCCTAATGTACCTAACTGCATCCCTCACTTTTTTAACAGAAATTGAGACCTCTTTTAACCCATCTTGTACTATGAGGTTCAAAATATAAGCAATGCACCTAACATGCAAGTATTTTGCTCTAACAGCAGTTGTTCCCCAAGAAACCAATTTTTTCCAAAAATAGTTAATGGCAGTGTCATTGCTAGAGGCATTGCCCACTGTGATAGTAAAAATATTCTTTAATCCCCAACCCAACAAGCAGTTTTCTAATGCCTTAGCTATAAACTCACCCCTATGGGAAGTAACTAGAAGAAAAGACAATATTTTTTTATGGAGCCTCCACTCATCATCTATAAAATGTGCAAT
>CATIWK010098297.1:0-15465 GCA_949634005.1 Mallotus japonicus
GTGTTTCAAGCTAGAGGTCTCACAAGTGGGAGACTAGAAGAGTTGATTCAAGAGTTGAATCAAAAGGAGAAGCCATCCATTGTAGTAGAATACTTGAGGTCTTCATCAAACTAAGAAAACTAGTAAGTTTCTCAAAGCTTAATTATCTTAGATTGATGATTTCTCATCTTTGTGATGACTTGTGAATTGGTTATGTGTTAATTGCAATTTGGATCTTGGGGATAGGATTACTTGATTAGATCAAGGATTATGTTATGTAAATTTTTGAAATTTACCAAACTAAGCATTGGATGCTTATGTTGCATAATCGTTTACTAACACTAATAAACAGAGAAATAATTTGTAAGAGTTTGTCATGGCAATCTGATGTTTAAAACAAAAACACCAATTCCCTTAACTAGAGAAAACCAAACAATTGTTTGGAAATACATACATAAAAACCTGAAAAACTGACAAGCTGCTGTTGCAATAGTAACGAAAAGCAATTTTCAATGGGTAAAACTAAATCAGAAGGAATGAGCATTCAAAATAGTAATATAATATACATAAATATGACTTTGAATATTAATGTATAGAACTTGATATTAAGCTAAAATAAGATAGTTTGATACAATAATCTACATCAACTGGATAAATAATCTTAATCTCCTTATCATCCCTCTAACAAAAATCCCTAATTCCCAAATTTAAAAAGTATGAAACTGTTAGGTTATGGCCATCATTTTTCACTAAGGTCATTTTAGTCATACTACCTTTCTTTATTAAGTTTATTAAGGTTTTGTAATATTTTGGAAAAATTACAAATTTGGTGTCTGAATTTTTGTGGTTTTTCTATTTGAGTATCTGAACTATTTTTTTTCTATTTAAGTGTCTGAACTTTGAAAAAACATATCAATCAGGTGTATCTGGCCTATTTTTAGCTGACTGTGTGCTTAGTCAGCTCAAATGGAGTCCATTTTTTTCCAGCTATCTTTACCCTTTTTTAAGTGGACAATAGTGGGGGATGGCTGAAAAAATGGAATGTAAGCGGGAAAAAGTGGACCCCGTTTGAGCTGACTAAGCACACAGTCAGCTTAAAATAGGCCAAATATATCTGATTGATATGTTTTTTCAAAATTCAGACACTCAAATAGGGATGAGCTGAAAAAAATGGCATGTGAGCTGGAAAAAAGTGGACCCTATTTGAACTGACTAAGCACACAGTCAGCTTCAAATAGGCCAGATACACCTGATTGATATGTTTTTTCAAAGTTCAAACACTCAAATAGAAAAAAAAAATAGTTCAGACACTCAAATAGAAAAACCACAAAAGTTCAAACACCAAATTTATAATTTTTCCTAATATTTTTGATGACATGAAGGCTTACTCAATTTTTTAGGTCCAACACCACCTTTTCGGTCTTGCCACATATGCTTAAATCCATCAGAAGCACTTGTTTGCCTATAATTTTTTGAATTGAGACACTCAATTGAATAATAAAAAAGTTTAGACACTCAATTGTCAAAATTTAAAAATTCAGACACCATTGGTGCAATTTTTCCTTTTTTAAAAAGCTACGGATTTTATCAACTCTATTTTCAAACTTTTTCTTGAATATATTTTTATTTAGACTATTTTATCCTTATTAATTAACTAATAATAAATGACTCCATTTAAATTAAATATATGTAATTTATTTTTTATAATTCATCGTAAAATAAATATTATTTTAAATTATATTAATAATTAAATAATTTAAATATTTATAGCTATAATTATTTTTATAAAATTATACAATAGGATTTATATTTTAAAATTTATTTTTAAATAGTTTATATTGATAATTTCAATAATATAAATTAAAGGTAATAAATTATCATTTATTATTATATAATATTATTAAATAATTTACGTAGCTAAAAAATAATATAAAAAATATATAAAATTATATTTAAAAATAATTGTATATTTAATGATTATTTAACATATTAATAACAACAGTTAATAAAATTTTATCAAATAACTAATATTTATCAGCTTATAGCCACCGACTATGTGCAACTGTTATCATTTATCGGCTTATACAAACAATTAAGCCAAAGGCAAATGAGTTATCTAGTCCAAATGCCAAAAAAAAGTGTGATGTTTCTAACCTATTCAAATATTTTATTATCTAGTCTTGAATAAATTGTTAGGAGTTTTTTTCTCCTTGTTGTTCTTGCAATGGAGGTTTGTTCCCATTTTAAAGAACTTTCGGCTTGATCTACTCAATGCACGAAGGTTTCTTCACAAAACTTCCAAATCTGTCAAAGTGAGCTTGGATGCCACCCCTCTATAGAAGGCATCGATGTTTTGGTCCGATATACTCGGAAATCAAGCATCTGACTGGTCCATTTCCATGATTGGAAGATATATGGATGGTAAAATTCTGTGTTTTCTTCTCTTAAATTTTAAGTGTATTTTGATCTTGGTTGTCTCTTGGGTAAAAATCTTGTATTTTCAAGTTTATATTTTATTATGTCCTTGTTTGAACAGGTTAGTTCTATCGTTTTTGATAGTTTTTATGTGTTATGTATTGTTTTTCATTTTGCATGGATGTTTTGTTAGTAATGATATTACTTTTTTTCTAAAAAAAATATTTTATTATCAAATCCGTGGAGTGATCACCCTTATTTGATGCAATAGCATTGTATTTTAGTTGTTCGAAAAAAAAATAGCATTGCATTTTGACACGAAATCGCCCAAATCAGGATTAAATTTAGATATTGTCTTTCCCACTCCCATACTAACATTCTAATATACTAACAATTTCACTTTGAATATTGCGGTGCATTCACTACATATCCATTCTTTATATTGCACATGTCTAAGAAAACTAATTTTACTCAATTGTTTATTCTTTTCTTCTTCCAAATTTAATTGTCACCAATTCTATTTTATTTCTTCGGTCTCGCAAAACTAGGCTTATCTGATTTTCTTTTTTTCCCCTTTTACAATCCTAAGTTATAGATCACTTCCTCTTTATTTAATAGGAGGTGATATGTTCTCAAATGTAATAGGGGTAGTTCTTTTTTTTAAAATTGAAGACGGTAGTATTCTAATTTTATATATCATAGTGCTTTAGAGAAGAATTACCATTTAATTACTTATTTCTTAATAAAAGTTATAAATTTGTTAATTTGTTGATATATATATAGACACACGTCAAAATAAAAGGGCAAAAGAATTTTTTACAAAAAAAAGGTCAAAAAGTATAAAAATACGAATGAAATTAAATAATATTCAAGGCGGTCAATCTAATTTAATTAGGAAGTCAAAAAATGGTATAAAAAATTAAAATAGTCTATGATATTGCGTATTATTTTTAGACCTAATAACTCTCCAAGTATTAATATTTATATATGATTACTTAATTCTAACATAACGCTTAATCGTCAATTATTATTATTAGTATTTTTGAGTAAATTAAAAAAGAAAATCATCCCAGCTGCTAACCTCTATATATATGTTGATGAACTGCAAGTTAGTAATCAAACCATTTCTTTCTAAAATGTCCATCTTTGCCATGGAACATCATTTCCCTTTCTTCCCATTACTTTTCACCTTCCTAATCTTCATCTTCATGGTATCCAAAGTATGGAAAAAATCACATCTTCCACCAGGGCCATGGAAGCTGCCTCTAATAGGTAGCATGCACCATTTAGTTGGCTCTCTACCCCATCATCGCCTAAGAGACTTAGCTAAAGAATATGGACCTCTCATGCATCTTCAACTTGGGGAACTTACCAACATCATCATTTCTTCACCAGAAACTGCTAAAGAGGTGATGAAAACTCATGATGTTACCTTTGCTCAAAGGCCTTTTCTCCTTTCTGCAAGTATCACCAGTTATAATTATACAGACATTGCATTTGCACCATATGGAGAATATTGGAGACAAATGCGGAAGATTTGCACCCTCGAGCTACTAACTGCGAGACGTGTGCAGTCATTCAGATCAATCAGGGAAGAAGAAGTCTCAAAAATGATTAGATCTATGTCCTGTGATGCAGGAGGTTCACCAATCAACTTTAGCAGGATGTTCAATTCTTTAACTTACAGTATCATTTCAAGAACAGCATTTGGCAAGATATGGGAAGGAGAAGATGTATTCATACCAACTGTCAAGAAAATTATAGTAGATGGTGGAGGTTTTACTCTTGCTGATGTCTATCCTTCCGTCAAATTGCTTCATTGGATTAGTGGGATGGTTCCTAGACTCAAGAGAGATCATCAGATAGTAGATGAGATATTCCAAAACATCATTGATGATCATAGAACTAAAAGGGCAGCAGGAAAATCTAGTGCTGATAATGAAGAAGATTTAGTGGATGTCCTTTTGAATTTTCAGGATCAAGAAGACCTTGAAGTCCCTATAACGGATGACAACATAAAAGGAGTCATCCTGGTTAGTACATCTAATCGTTTGTATCATGTTCCTATAACATAAATACACATGGTTGCACAACTTGGTTCTGCTGAGATTTAAGGTTAAGTTCATAATTCTGGGAGAAGCATAAACCAGTCTCATCTCAAGTACTGCATAAAGATTAAATCTATTATTAGAAGCATTAAGTAGCAAAGACTAAAACCATGAAAAAAATTGACTTTGATAAATTGTTTCGTTAAGGAATAGAATCTCTATTCATCACTAAATGTGTGCTCTGTTTCTTGCTTCAGGATATGTTCTTTGCTGGCAGTGAGACATCATCTACGACTGTAGAGTGGGCAATGTCTGAGCTATTAAAAAATCCAAGAGAAATGGAAAAGGCACAGGAAGAGGTGAGGAGGGTTTTTGGTAAAGAAGGAAATGTAGATGAAGCACGGCTTCACGAACTCCACTACTTAAAGTTGGTAATCAAGGAAACTCTAAGATTACATGCACCAATTCCATTATTACTTCCAAGAGAATGCAGAGAGAGCTGTGTGATTAACGGTTATAATATCCCAGTGAAGTCCAGGGTAATTGTGAATGTATGGGCGATTGGAAGGGATCCCAATTACTGGATTGAAGCTGAGAAATTCTTTCCAGAGAGATTCCAAGATCTTTCAATTGATTATAAGGGGACTGATTTTGAGTTTCTCCCATTTGGTGCTGGAAGAAGGATGTGTCCAGGAGTATCGTTTGGCATCGCTAATGTTGAGTTTCCACTTGCACAGCTGCTGTACCATTTTGATTGGAAACTACCTCCTGGAGTGAAGCCGGAAACTCTTGATATGACTGAAGTTTTTGGTGCTGTAGTGAAGAGGAAAAATGATCTCACCTTAATTCCTAATACATACCTCCCTCCACCAGTCAAGTAAATTCTCAAGAGAGAGCATGTGTATTTAGATATTGTTGGATACAGTACCTCAGTAGCTGCTGATTTGGAAGAAGTGCTGGTGTTTTAGCTGATGTGTTGATGACAAGGATGCTGATGTGGATGATGCTTTGCTGTTAGCTCATAATAAACATGCTGAAATAAATAAGAAAATAAATTATTTAGCAAATAATGTTGAAGACCTGGTTTTTAAGATATATATATATATATATATAAATTTCAGGCTGTTTATGATCTTTAGAATCTTCATTTTATGCTCGTTTCAGTTATATTTGCTGTATAAATTGGAGTTATGAATGAATAAAGATATGCCTTCTACAACTCAAAATCTATCTTGTGTTTTTTTGTTGTGCTTTGTCAAAGTAGAAAAGAGAAAATTAAACAAAAAATACCAACAGATATGTTAGTTAATTTGTATCAGGCAGTGAATAAATTGACTTCTATATGAATAAATTGATGGCTTCTATATGAATAAATTGATTTCCATATGAATTAGTTCAACTGCAATGACATATTTGCTACAGTTTATATTTCTGCTTCATTGGGTTCTTGAACGGTTTATTTTATGGTAATAGTTTCTATAACTCTAGTGAGTAAATTTTTCTTTTTTAAAATTTTTTTTCTAGCTGAAAAGCATATGTTTTTTTTAATAAGGAGATCATATGACCTAGATATCAATGAACTGCACAACAGAGGCAGTTCTCCCCTTTTAAATTGACAATGACAAAATTCAAACTCTGCACCTCAGAAGGCCCTTAAATATGAGTTATTACTTGACTACTCCCTCACTTACAAAAAAAAAAAAAAAAATCTGCTCTAATACTATGCTTTTTGGTATTGAAAAGCTACATCTAGATGAGGATCATTAGCTTCAAATTATGGGGCATAGAATTGTTCTGGAACTGAAGGATGTGTCTCCTAAAATTCTTCTCTTTTCTACTTCTATTCCATTTTATTTGTTGAAGAAGAAACAAGGTAGGAAATTTTCTTAAAGAAAACAAGCAACACCAGTACTAGCTGTGGCATCCCTTCCCACTGGCACCTCCATCTGGTGACCATGCCTTTCCAACCAACCAAGATGTGGCGGAGCATCACTTCTTATAAATTGAGCCTTCTGTCCAAGTGCCAATACCTTCCAGACTTCGAAATTTTCAGTTAACTTTCACTTTGATAACAGTTCGTACAACTCTTCAATCCTAAAATTCTCTGCGTCCGTTCTTTAAAGAACCCTTCTTGAATGGTTTTTAATCCCACAAGAGTTCGTAACATACGACTAACTGAACCACACACATTAGAAAACGGAATAAAAGAAAAAAGCAAAATCTCTCATTAAATTATCAATAATAATTTTCACCATTAATGTAACTTTTTAATATTAATATTAATAGAAACTTAATTATATAACTTTAATATTTTAATTGTCATTATTTGTTTAATATTAAATTAAATATTATATAATATTTACTTAGTATTTAAATTATCTTTAATTAATGCTTATATTTACAATGAATGCTAATTTACACTATGAGTTTTGCTAATTTACTAATTGTGTTAAGCATTTCCATTAACACAATTGATGATACTAGCTTACACTAATGAGTTAGACGAATTCAACACAATTAAATATGATTTTATTCGTGTTTTAAATGGATTGACCCGTTTATAATCAAAACTTGTTTATATTAAATTTAAATTCATTTAATTTTTTTTTTTGGACCAAAACGAGTTGGGGGGGAGGGGGATTGAACCCCCAACCTCCTACAACACCTCCCAAGGTGGCCAAGGCCTCAGAGGTAATTCATTTAATTTCATACTCTATCATGTTGTTCAAATGAATTATGTCACAAATTGCCAGCCATAACACGTGCAAGTGGAAACTATAGTTAAACTAACAAAAAATGCCATAAGCACGTTGCATCAATTGTAAGACAAATCTGGATAACTGACTCATTACATTGACTCATTTAGTTCATTTACGATCCAGCCTGTTAAAATTACAATCTTGATATACTGTTTTTTTTTTTCTTTTTTTCCCTAAGAATCTTGATTCATTGAATAAATTAGGAAAAACCCATTATGTGGTCCTCGAATTTTCATGGTTTGTTTCATTGAGCTCCTATACATTTGTTGTATTTTGAAAGACCCTTAAACATTTATTTGATACACATTAAACCCTTAAACATTTATTTCACACAACACTGAACCCTTAAACATTTATTTGATACAACATCGAACATCAATTTTACTTTCCGTTTTTTTGTTAAAAAATGGTTCAATGTTGTATTAAATAAATGTTAAAGGGTCTTTTAAAACATAATAAATATATAGGGGCTCAATGTATCAGGCAGTGGGTAAACTAACTTCCATATATATATATTAGTTCAACTGTTGTGACATATTTGCTTAGTTTATATTTCTGGCACAGATGAAATGTAGCCTTTGTATCATTTTCTTGAGCTTGATTTCTGCTAAATCAAATTATATATATATATATATATGATACCTCACACTCATATTCCTATTTGAACAAGGACACTTGGCCATCAAGTAAAGGGAAATATGTCTAAGGTTCCTATTTGGAAAAGGTTCTCAAAGGGGCATAAATCCTACAAGACTAAGGAATCCTATTCCTTAGAGGTTTATGTCTCATCTTTCTTTATATATACATCTCATACATCTCATAATCATTCATTAAACATTCACACATCTTCTTATACTCTACATCTAGCCATGGCTATCACCTTATCATAAACACTCATTCTACATCCCTTATTGTACTCTATTTGCTTTATTATATTTTCCTCTATACGATATTGACTTAATCTTCGGAGTGTCTATGGGGGAAACCCCGCCCCTTCACCCGGCTTCCTCATCAATGCAGGTTCCACAAGGCAAGGATACGATTCGGAGTTATCAGACAGCATATAATGAAATAAACCTTACAATGAATTTGCTATATCCTTGAAATTTTTCACCACCGAACTGTGTAAAACATGGCCTAACCAAATGATGTATATGGACACATTTACAAGCAAACACACACACAAGCACCAAGTGCATTCGAACATAAGAGTTACTGTTTGTATTGCCCAGACAAAGAGTAGTGAGAAGCATTCTTGATTGCTCTGTAGAAAATGACACTGTAAGAATGAAAAAAAAAGTGTTTCATGAAACACATGTTGGTTGTTCTTTTTAAATAAATTTGAAATTTTAATTAAAATTTAATGTAAAGTATAATTTTTGCTTAAAAATAAGATGGGAAGTGGTCTAGCGAAAGAGAGCTTCAACCATTGGGGTTTTTTGGTAAATGCTCTAAAAGATAAGCAAAATAACAAAAATACCTCAAAGTTTTATTACTTACACATGTGTCACCGTCAATAATAATATTTACGCAAATGTCCTCTCTTTCATTAATGTCCAAAACACTGCTATGCTCCAGTTTTTCTTTATTCATCTTTCTTTTTGCTCTACTTTTCATCTTTTTCCGTGCTTACAATAGGAGAAGTATGTGTGTGTGTGTATATATATATATATATATAATTTCAAGATATTTGATACAAAAGAAAATGGAGTAACAATTTCATTTTTAAAATTTTTAAAGTGATTTAAACATAACTCTTAATTTTTAGTATTTAATAACTTACTTCTTTTACATGAATTTATGTTTCGGGATTGGTTCTTTAATTTGAAGTTATAAGGTGTTATTTTGTATTTTACAAACACATTAGACTACTTGAAATCTTAAAAATGTTAAAATTATATTTTTGGTGCTTGAAATATATTGATAAAAATTATTCTATTTTAGAATAATTAGAAATTGAAATTATGACTTTATTTTCCTTACCCAAAGTTTTGTTATCGCTTTTTAGAAATAGTCATGTCGGTTCAATCATAATGAATGTTAGATCTTTTATATATTAAGAACTTGAGTAATCAATTATGTACAGAAATTTTGTTGCATGTGAGTTGCTTGTATTTTGGCCATCACATTCCGTGTATTCTTATAACCCCCTTGAAGAATTTATGAAATAAAATTTCAAAAAATATATTGGCTAATACTTCACTAATAAAAAAAAAGAAAAATTAAGAAAAAATAATTTAAAAAAATAAGAAAAGGAAAAAATGGAGAATTAAAAAATAATGGGGAAATAAAAATAAAAAATAAAAGAAAAAAAGGGAATGAGAAAAATAAAAATAATAAGAGAAGAAAACAAAAAAAAGGATAAAATAAAAATTTATAAAAAAAAGAGGAAAAGGAAACAAGAAAGAGAAAATAAAAATAAAAAAGAATAAAAGAAGAGAAGGAGAAAAAAATAAAATAAAAATTTATAAAAAGAATAAAAAATAAGGGAAAAAATAAAAAAAAGAGAACGAAAACTATCAAGAAATTGACAAAAAAATAAAAGAGAAAAAAAAAATTATGGGTGTAATTTTAAAAATATAAAGGCACTCTTATAATTGCCACATAATAGTTTTATAATTAATGAAATTTTAGGGTATTTTGTGAAAACATTTAAAAAGTGCCATTTAAAAAAAAAAAAATCCCTCAACCATCTGGGAGACGAGAGTAGAGGCACAACCATTTGGGCCGAACCCTCATATCGGACGAGATGGTCAGTATTTTATCAACCGAATGGCTTAAAGGTTAATTTGCCCCTATAAACTTGCTTGTCTGGTTCAAAGCGTCCCAAAATTAATTTTTTGGTCCAGTTATTCTAAATCTTCTATATATAATAGAGTCAATTTACTTTTTATTTTTTCACAAATTCAAGAGTGTATTGAACTTGCTTCAAAAAAATAAAATATATTTTTTAATATATATTTATTTCTTACTTTTTTAATAATTTAAAAATAATAAATATTTCTAAACATAGAAAATAACCAAATAAAATTTGAGATGTATATGAAATATAAAAATTGATAAGGATTAAATTTTGTGCAAAATATTAATTTTGAATTAATTAAGATAGAAATAAATAAATAAATTTTTTAATTAATGAAAAATTAAAATGATACTTCATATTTTTAGTTATAACCCACATGAAGTTAAAAAATACAGCCCATGAATACTAATCTAAAACAGTAGCGATCCAATCTGAATTGGAAAATAAAGAAAGAAAGTATAGAAATTCGCTACTCATGCAAGGTCTTGTATTCTTATCATTACCAAATAAATTTATCATAACATAGATTTAATTATCAAATTTAAATAAAATTATTTTAGTTTGTGTATATATATACACACATTATTTACTACATCCTTCAAAAAATTACAATTATAAAATTTCATTAAAAAATTTATTTCCACATGCCAAACATCACTTAGAGTGCAATGCCAATTATAAAAATTGAGTTAATAATATTAATATAATAAACCTTAATTGATGGACGCTAATAACATAAACTGCATTGGTATATGCAATTACGAAATTGAGTATATGCTAGTATGATAAATTATAATCAGTGCGATATTGATTACAAAATCCTATTAGCATGATAACATTTATTAAAATTAAGAACAAAATTATGATGATAAATCCTAATTAATAAAGTATTAATTACATATTCCTATAAACTAGTGATTACAAGTTTGAGCATTTAAGACCCGTTTTTGGATCATCTATTTTATTTTGGGCACTGCTAAACGGCTAGAATCTAGCCACATTTTTTTGACTAAAAAGGGCAGTTATGTGATTTTAGGTGGAGAATGAAGGCTATTCATGGAAAACTACAAAAGTGTAATATCAATAATATCCTTTTTAAAAAATTTAGAATGAATGACGAACATTTATTAGTAATAAATGTGAAACAAAAAATTGGTCTACTCCACACACTAATCAAGAAAACTCTTGAGTATAAGAAAAAAAAAAAAAGAGGACAAGAGAGGGAAAGAATTTACAAAATTCATTGTTGTGGCCCTATATACAATACTTTTTTTCTTTCTATGGTTTTACCAATGGAAATACCACATACATATGTTCTATTTATTTTAACTTTTTTGTTTGTGTAAAAAATATAATTCTTTTATTAATCATAAAAAACATAGTTAAATAATTATTCAAATTGATGCATATTTATTAGATTAAAAAAATAAAAAATAGTTAACTATTGTTCTTAACATTTTAAAATAATAAATTTGAAATATAAAAAAATTGAGATAATTGATATTTTAAAATGTAAAAAGTATAATGATTTGTTGGATGATTAATAGTTAGCAATATTATTTTTTTTAATGGTAAACTTATTAAATTTTTATGTTGAGTACACATTAAATTTTTATGTTGAGTACACATTAAATTTTTAATAATTAATTATTGAAAATCTGAAATATATATATATATAATTATTTTGATATGTATATTGTAAGTGTAACTTTAGTTCAAAAAATAAGAAACGATTATCCATCATAATAAAGGCTATATATATATATATTCTTGGCTCTGATACCAGTAACGCCAAGGATCAAAGGGGTACTGCTCAAAGGTTATGTATGTATGCAGATGATGAATGCAAATCACTGTGCCGGTCTCATGCTCTAGTCACAGGCTAGACACAGAGGTTACCGGACCAAATGCAGCAAAGCTTTCACAGAGTTTCTGGTGTGCAGGATCTTTAATTTCTTAAGGCAAGCACAGAGCATACGTTCTGTTACTTAGAATGCAGAAAGATAAATAAATCTTTAAAGTAAAAGAAAACTTTAAATCATAAGATTAAAGAGCTTACTGAAAGTATGAACTTTATTAATCCGAGTAAAGAGAGATACAAGAAGTTCTTTATCCAAGAGCTTGGGTTTACAGGAAACTATAGTGATAAACTTTATATGTGAGAACAATTTTAAACTATTACAAAGAGAGGAAAGATAAGCTTATCAACTCTCTTAAGACTATATCTAAAATTGTGTTCTGCCTTTCAATGTAGGAGGAGGCTTCTTTATATAGAGCTTGGGAGAGGGTGTTGTTGAAGCACAAAATTCTTCAGGAGGAACCCACCCATGTGAGAGGGCCAGTAGTTGTTCCTGATGCGTCCGTGATTGGAGGAAAATAATTATCCTCTAGCTTTATCTTTAGACTTTAGTGATAAATCACCCACCAGGTCTGAAAAGTAGAAGCTGGGACCCCACCCATGTGGCCTGATAGAGTAAAGTGAGATATGAGCTGAGGTAGGAGGGGAATATTTGACATAAAAGTCAAATTTTCCTGAGTGCTGTCCGAGAGTATCCCAAATATGGTGACCTGGAAAATAGAAATAAAATTAATTTGTTTTTATTACCCTAACTTTTGCATGGGCCGTCCAAACGGATTTTCAACCCATCGGGCTAGAAATAAAAATATGTACAAGGCTTTACAAATCTTTTTAAGCCTGTGGGCTTAATAGGAGAAAAAACTCCAAAACAATCATCTTCATTATCATTACCCAAATCAATGAAGGGTTTTGATTCTTCAGATCTGTTGGAGTCTGCAGAAGAAGTAGTCCTGGACTGGACTAACTGTTGCATTATCGTGAAGTATTCTTCTTCTGTTTTAGCAGAGGCAAGGAGAGTACTGGCATGAGACTTTTGGGCAAGGAAATTGGACTGAGGAGGAGAAGGTCCAAGAAATCCATGTCGTTACAGCCAGTTTACTATAGCATTTTTGGAAATTTTATCTGGAATTTCGTAAGAATTCCACCATTTAACTTTAAATTTTCGTTGAAGTACTATAATGCCATTATTGGAGCTATAGTCAAGGAACCATTGGGAGACCCAAGGAACAAAGAATTTAGAACAATAAAGGCATAAGGAAGGGAACCTTTTCTCAAGAGAAGAGGGCTTGTAATGGTTTTCAAAAAGATTAAAACCATTACGAATGTCAGTAGAAAGGATTTTAGGAATGGGACCATAGTTATTCCACCATCTGGTGAACCATGCTGGAAATTTTGAAACATTAGCATGATCACTAAGGAAAAATAACCATGAGTGGGTTCTATAGTGGTTTTGGATCAGGAAGGTATTGAACCATGCTTGTTCATAATCCCAATAGGAAAATGAATGGCAGAAATCAAGCTTGGTTTGGAAATTTACTTGGAAGGTTTTTGGTTTAAAGAGTTCCTAGTTCCAATCTTTAGGATGGAGGACTTTAAGGATTTTATAGGTAGAATAAGAAGGGTCATGGGAGCCTTTATGATAGAAGTGTTTGAATTCTGCAGAACCTGTGAATTCCAAAATAGTTTGATAGTGCGCTTGGAGTTTGGAAAGATCCCAAGGTTTAAAAAACCAATTTTTTGGAAAATGGTTTTGTAGAGTGAAGAAAGGATCTTTATGATAAAAACCATCTTCAATTGTTAGAATATTTTGAAAATTGGTTTTTGTCAGAAAATCAGAGGCTTTAGCTTTGGATTGTGATAAAACTATTTGTGAACTACTTTGAGTAGACACAATATTTAAATTACTTTAAGAAAAGGTTTGTGAAGAAGAAGATTCTCCTTTCTCAGTTTTAGAAATCAATTGAGAGGATTTACCTGAGGGCACTGGGAGGCCCAAAATACTTGGTTGCTCAGAAGCTGGAGGCTTCAGAGTTGCTTGAATTGCTTTAAGGAGTTATGGGGTTCGAGAAATGGATTCAACCCAATATTGAATCTCAAGAGCTTTAGAGGAGTTATCTTTACTTTATTCTTGGCTGACAATATCATACCAAGACTTTATTGGTTTTTCAGCAGAGAGGAAAACTTTATCAGGGATAACTTTATCTTTCTCAGGGGCAATCTCTTTATCTTTCTTTTTGTGAGGTATCTTTATTTTTTCTGTAAAAATTCTCTTGTCAGAAAATCTGGCAAAGAGTTTTCTTCTCCTTTAATATATTCTATATCAAAATCAAAGATACTCAAAATAGCTTGCCATCTAGCGAAAATCTATTTTGATGCAATATTTTGAACATCTTTTTGCAAAATTTCTTTAGTAGATTTGCAATCAATTCTAAGTAAAAACTTTTGATTTAACAAATCAGATTGAAATTTTGTGATGCAGAAAACTATAAAAAGAATTTCTTTTTTAATGGTAGAGTAGTTTTTCTGGGTATCATTCCAGTGTCCTGAAGTATACTGTACAACTACTTTCTGCCCATTTTGAACTTGCTTTAAAATACCACCATATCCTAAGTCACTAGCATCAGTTTCGACAACTTTAGGGAGACTAGGGTCTGCTAGATGGAGACAAGGTATTTCAACTATACATTTCTTTATTTGCTGGACAACTTTAGTATGATCATCTATCCAAGGAATAAGATTCTTTTTCAACCTATCATGGAGAGGTTTGGCCATTCTATTTATGTTTGGATAAAAATCCAGAACATAATTTAGACTACCTAAGAATCTTTGTAATTGGGTTTTATTAAGAATTTTATCAGGGAATTTATTGGCAAATTCTAAGGATCTCTCGATAGGAACAACAGTTCCTTGACAGATATAATGTCCTAAGAACCTGACTCGGGTTTGGAAAAGGGATATTTTCTTTTCAGAAAGAACAAGGCCAGAAGCTTTAACAACATAGAAAAAGGTCTTTAGATGCTTAAAATGTTGCTTAATTGAGTTTGAAAAAATAAGCACATCATTAATATAAACAATGCAGAATTCAAAGTAGGGATTGAAAATGTCGTTCATGATCCTTTGAAATTCTGAGGGTGCATTTTTTAAACCAAAAGGCATTACTTTCCACTCATACTGTCCAAAAGGGACTGTAAAAGCAGTTTTGTAACGGTGCTTTTTATCAATATGTATTTGCCAAAAACCTGATTTCATATCAAATTTTAAAAAAACAAATGCAGAATAAAGCTTTTGAAGAAGATCTTTTTTGTTGGGAATAGGATACCTTATCCACTTTAGAGCTGTGTTCAAAGGTTTGTAATTAATTACAAGCCTAGGAGTGCCTCTTTCTATTTCATAAGCTTTATTTACATAGAAAGCTGCACAACTCCATGGAGAACGAGATTTAGAGATTAATCCTTTGGATTTAAGATCCTGGATTTCTTTCCTACAGTGTTGCTCTAATTCAGCATTCATTTGTATTGGTCGAGCTTTAGTAGGAATGTTTCTCTCATCAAATCCTGATTCATAAGGTAAATCAACTATATGTTGTTTTCTTTTCCAAAAAGC